>JAHZNB010000175.1:0-11068 GCA_027744295.1 Callyntrura guangdongensis | reverse complement strand
TCTTTCATGAGTAAATGTGCAATAATATAATGAAAAGACAGTTTCGGGGAATTTTTTGGGAAATCGGGAAGGGGTTGTAGTTGTGTGGTTCGCAAGAAAATTTTCTGGCATGTTTGTTTAGAATGTCAATTTTTACTCAAATCTTTTTTGTACCAGTATACGGTAAAACTGTTTCCAAAATTAGCTGAAATTGGCTTTTGTAAGCTCAACACTGCTGTCTAAATTCGGACTTGAGCTTGGCATTCATATAAATACAAAAACTTTCTCGAAATTTGCTATGACAAAAATATGAGTTGCTAGAGTAATATGCAAAAGGCGTGAAGCACATATAAATTATTAATTCATAGTGAAAATTCAAGGGGAGTAAATTAAATAAAATGGCTAAAATTGGAAAAGTTATACATGACAATTTTAAGATTTAAGGAACATATATTTTACGTTCTGTGTAAGTTCCAGCGAAAGTAATTACGCGTTAGTATGAGATGAGATGACCATGCAAAATTCTCCGACGTTGTATTTACCTTTGAACATTACACTACAGTCTTTTCTACAGTAGTAGTAGTAGGTTACAAAGGAAAATTGTATTATTACATTACTACGCAGAGATGAAAAACTATTCATCTTGTTATGCCTTAACCGTGTCACCGTGTGTCTGTCCGTCCGTCTGTCATCACGCTTCAGCCGATTTGGCTCAAATTTGGTATTGTATTATTACTACGTAGATGAAAAACTATTCATCTTGTTATGCCTTAACCGTGTCACCGTGTGTCTGTCCGTCCGTCTGTCATCACGCTTCAGCCGATTTGGCTCAAATTTGGTATACAGGTAAATACTTTAGGGTACTCGCACTAATTCCATTTAGTCTAATGGGATACAATTTCGGCAAATTTGGTCAACCCCGAGGGGTTAAAAATTAATTAGCCGATTCGGCTCAAATTTGGCATACAGGTAACCTTAAATGCCACTGGCTTCTATATGGAGTGCAATTTCAGCAAAAATGATCAACCTCCGTGGGGTTTTTTGGAGATCAAACTTTAAATTTGATTCAAATTAGCGCAAATTTTGTATAGCGAATATAGCGATACTAGGTCAAATGACAAGACAAAATCAAAATATGTAGTATTTTTTAACAATTCAATCAGCTTGTATCATTGTATCAATGCAAAGCTTTTCATCTGCGTCTCTAGTGCTGCAATTATAGCAGATGTATTAATCACAACNAGCGATACTAGGTCAAATGACAAGACAAAATCAAAATATGTAGTATTTTTTAACAATTCAATCAGCTTGTATCATTGTATCAATGCAAAGCTTTTCATCTGCGTCTCTAGTGCTGCAATTATAGCAGATGTATTAATCACAACACAAGTATCTCCAGGGGGTATTGTGATATCCCCCGCCAGGTTTAAGATCTAGTACATCGGTTAACTTTTAAGAATTT
The DNA here is from genome assembly GCA_027744295.1 of Callyntrura guangdongensis. Lineage (NCBI taxonomy): Eukaryota > Metazoa > Arthropoda > Collembola > Entomobryomorpha > Paronellidae > Callyntrura > Callyntrura guangdongensis. The sequence goes on along the minus strand of JAHZNB010000175.1, from coordinate 9,627 downwards.
TAGGCTCTTCCGTAGATGTTAAGAAGTGCTATTTTTTCATTAAGGATAAATGGCTTGTTTTGCTACAATATTTCTCAGCTAATGTGGAAATCTCCAGAAAAGAAAGAGTGATTGCTGCATTGGCTAAAGTTGCTCAGAGATAAAATAGAAGGAAAAGAATATTAATTATAGTAGAGTCGGCTGATCAATGCTTGCTAGTATTCTATCTAACATTGTATTGTGGCAAAGGCAAGGCTCACTCACGATTCATCATCATTTGGACCAAGAGGTGTTTGTCTCATTACTCATTGCAGTACGAGTTTACAGGGTAATTTACCCGAAGTCAAACTAAAAAGTATTGGATAGAGGATTCGTCAACAAAGTTTAACATTGTCAAGTCATATTTTTATTTGTTGAAAGAAAGTGTTGCTATGTGAAAATAAATTTATTAAAGTGTTCCGAGTCGCAGTTTTTTTGACAAAATATTCTATAACCATCAGTTGTTCGAAAATTTAAGCTAGCGTCAAACGTTTTCGGTGTAGCGAAGAATGGCAGATCAGGTATGACACACGGCATAAATTTATGTAATGGTATAGTGTTTGACTCTCAGAAGAATGTCAGCGGTGACAATACCAACCAACTAATTTTGTGCAAATTTTGTTTAAACAGGTGAACGCATTGAAGGAGAAAGGCAACAGTGCCCTGAACGAAGGAAACTTTTGGGACGCTATTAAGTACTACTCCCAAGCGATTGAAGTGGACCCGGGAAATCATGTCCTATTCAGTAACCGATCAGCCGCCCATGCGAAGGCTGGAAATTATGTAGATGCTTTGAAAGATGGAGAAAAAACAGTGGAACTAAAATCGGATTGGGGTACGCATTGCAATTATTTAAATGTAAAATGCTGTAAAATATCGACGCGACGACAGTTATTATTCGGTATGTACAGTATATCATTAAGGAGCACAAGATCCATATTCCGATCGCGTTCTGTTCATCCGTGCGTTTCAATGATGTTCAATTTTGGTATATGTAAAAGTTTTGAAACTTTGTTTTCACCAATAGCCATACATTGTAGTTGCGCCACGCCAATTTCTGAGGTGTTTGATAATTATGACGGCTACAACCATTAAATCACTAGCGGATTTTTAAAATTTTTGACGCTATATCACAGGAATCAATGATCCGATCTGTTTCAATATTTGTATGTATGTACCCTAATAGGGTAACCCTATGACCCCTTTGATCCCATGGGTTGGGTCATCGTAGTCAAAAGTTATTTAGAAAGAACGATATATATCTCAGCAACCTGTGAGTTGATTGGTGTACAAGTTACCTTAGAGGAATTCGTATGGGGTGGGATGGGGAACGACGCAGAGGTTGATCGAACATTCGAATTGATTCGGAGAACACCAGGCAAAAATAATGATAATGATGATCATCATCATATTTTTAAAAAATTTTTTAACCTACTAAACTTGTGCCAATGCCAACTGTTGATGGTGTAGTGTTCTGTAGAAATTATAACGTGAAAATTATTACTTGTACCTATAATTATTTCTGAAAGACCACCTATTGCAAATTTTTTAGGAGAACATGGTCTGTTTCAGTTTTTTATTCCGAGAACACATTACACCTTCTGCGACCGAGATTTAGTCCAAGAGCCTATTTTACCAAGCGATTTGACTATGATAAGTTGATTAGTGCTATTTAATATATTTGAGACTCGTATAGTCAAAATTGATTTATGAAACAGGCCACTGATTGTACTATACAGTTTTGCCATTTCATATTTTTATTATAGGTAAAGGTTATTCTCGCAAAGGTGCAGCGTTGGCCTACTTGCAACGCTATGATGAAGCCATATCTTGCTACGAAAAGGGAATTGAATGTGACCCCAATAATGCCCAGTTACGCCAGGGTTTGACGGAGGCCAAGGAAGCCAAGTCTCGTCAGGGTAATCGTGCCGGTTCCAACTTTGCAAACCCATTTGCCGACCCGTCAATTTTTCTTAAATTAAAGAACGACCCAAGAACGTCACAGTGGATGAATGATCCCGAGTATTTGACATTAGTGAGGGAACTTCAAACGAACCCCAACAGTTTAGGGTAAATTAGTAATAAAGTATTTTTTAATCACATTTTAATCTTCAAATGATGAATTCTGGTGAGTTTCCGAAAAAACTGACGAAATACTCTTGCTGATATGTTTCTTTTTAGCTATAACCTGAGATCTATATAAAAATAATCTCTAATATTCATTGCTGTGATTGTTGTATTTAAAGGCAAAAGATAAATGATCCACGGGTTATGACCACGTTAAGCGTACTCCTGGGCATGGAAATTGCTGATGGTCCAGAAGAAATGGAAACGGATGAAGCTCCTCCCAGACAATCCACACCACCTCCTCCGCCTCCAAAGAAAGAACCAGAACCAGAGTTGCCAGATAACAAAAAAGCCGTAAGTTTAGTTTAGGTTTTGTGAAATAATATTTATGACTTACGTTTGTTGTATAAAACAGTACAGTATAAAAAAATTCCAGGCTATGAGGTAAGGAATTTTTTAATTAGATAGATCTATTAGATAGTAGTGAAGAACTATTACTTGCAAAATGTTACTTTTTCATTTTTTCGTTTCATTAACAGTCAAAGGTTGGATCAGAAAAGGCAAGATTCTCCAAGGGATGCAGGACGCTGGGAAAGCCATGTCGGCGTACCAAAAGGCCCTCGAAATGGATCCCAGTAACGCTGAAGCTGTTGAAGGTTATCAGCAGTGTATGATGGCACTTCATTCCAATCCGGAGGAAATGAGGAAACGAGCAATGGCTGATCCAGAGGTGCAAGCTATTCTTCGCGACCCTGCCATGAGACTTATTCTCGAGCAGATGCAGAATGATCCAAGAGCCTTGCAAGAGTAAGTTGTTTTCCACATAACTAAAAGATAATCATTAATGCAATATAATATTTTTTGTGACTGAAAATTGATTTTCTATTTTACAGTCATCTGCAGAACCCTGATATTGCCCACAAAATCCAAAAATTAATCGACAGCGGACTGATTGCCATTCGCTAAGAATCGAAAAAATCCTTGCTTTTGCCGATGCTCCCTTATATTAGAGTCCATCTCGCTCGAGATGTCGTCTTGCTTTGTATGTACGTATTTTCGAAGTTATCATAATTAACATGTATAGATGTTAATTAATAGCTTTTTGACATTATCCGTACGTTAAGACCATTATCTGAATACTTACCTCTTCAAATATATTTTCAATATCATTATGTCATCGTAGTCAGTGTTTTTGTTAAGCTTTGTAACGTACCAATACCAGGTAATATATAGGATTTCATATTGTTTTTATCGTGACACCACACGCACTTACTAATATGCTGTTGTATATGAATGCATTTATTGTGCGCGTCCCAAAATTGTCAATGATTAATTACTGTTTCTCGTACGTATGTGCTTTCCGTCGTCGTTAGTAATATTTCCTTTGTGTTGCTTTGTGTTGTTGGATATACGTTCTGTTCTGTTTGCGCACCACACTGCCGAAGCAAACAGTAAATTTAATTATATATGTATAAATATTTTAAGGGAAAACTGATAAAATATTGCAGGAGGAAAGTATTCTGCTGTTCATCAATTTTGGTTTAACACTTTATACACATTAATTGAATTTTAAGTAAATAATCTACATCCACAATATAAAGCTTGGTTATTTATTACTTTAGTACATAAACAAGTTTGTCCAAAATACAAAGTAATTAAAATCAAATCCTGGATGTATAAATGTTTGTGTGAGGATGAACAGAAAGAGTACATTATTATTAGAAACGGAAATACTTATTGTGAGAAATAAGACGTGATGGTAATAATAATAAATAACTAAAATAATATCGATAGGATTAAAAATGAAGTGAGAAAACTAATAAACGAGCGCTGAAAATTTACAAATTAAGAGATTGCGCTTTGAAGTTTTTAAATTGTCCATATTCAACTTTTGCTTTGAGCTGAACCAGATGCACTTTTTCTAACATTTCTTGAAAAAACGGATTCCTGTTGCATTTGTCGAATGTTGTAAATGGTGTGAGTGTGGGCAGAAGAAGTTTTCTGTGCCCGGCGAAGTTCATGTTTCAAAATCAGGTCGTTCACGAGTCGCTGTTCATATTGCATTTGCCGTCGCAGTTCGGATGGAATGTCAGGTATGAGCCAACGTAGCAGCAAAATTAATAACGCCACAATGTTCTGAACGGGAAGCACAACAGAATAGTTTGTATTACATAAATATACTTTTATAACAACGCGGGTTTTTGAAGTCATGTAAAATGGAGTAACTATTGTATTGTAATAGTAGCAAGTATTCACCTCGTAAATAATTATGAAAATCACTCGAGCAAGCCAAATTTGCCAGTGGTCGATTCGATACTCATACTTTTTATCAGCGGTGTAATCATTTCTATATGTTGGAAAACTTAAAACGAATTTGCTTCTTAGTTTAAATCTTTTTAATAACCGGCAATGGTAATTTTAACTTTAATGGTAAATAATAATATTTACTGGCAGACGGAAGCAGAGGCATCAGAGAGCAACACAGTACGATTGGGCTTAGACTCCAAATCGCTAGTGTCGTACACCGTCAACGTGTTGTTTAGGTAACCATTAAGGGTGCCGTAATTGAGACTGGTATGGTCTTGAAGGACGTAACGATACATAAACTTAGGGATGAAATTGGAGGTCAGCGCTAAAATGCAAGCCTTCAACAACACAAGGGACGAGTTAATATACATTAAATCCAGAAAGAAATTTTACAATTTAGAAGTTGCAAATACGTACATTCGATAGAACAGCAATTCTCACGATTCCATCTACTATACGTGACCACACGCCAATATCCTTCACCCGGATTCCTATAGGTCGTCGGTAATGTCTCAACATTTTTGCTCCATCCACTCGTAACTCCAACAGATTGTTTATCAAAGCAAATAAGGGGGCCAGCGGAAATGCTGTGACGAAAATTGTAACAAACCCAAACTGGAGCACTAAATTAAATTAAAACGGATCATTTATACCCAGAGTCCAAATCTTTTGCATTCTGTTGTCATACATATATATGAGAACGTCACAACACCAGTTACCCATTTCTAAGTACTCGTCTGTCAGTAGATATTGGCCCCAATCTAATAAGTCATAGTCCTGTGTCCACTGACAATTCTGACAACTTGTTAAGGATGTTTTACGACTGGGAGGATCCACACTACCCAAGCTTTCCGCTTCCACCACAGTCGCTACTTTTAGCCGGGCTGTGGCTCGCCGGATGCCTCTTTTACACCACCTGCGTTTGTAGACAATAATTAATTAAAAACTGACAAAATTAAAATATGACACGTTCACTTTCCGATAAATTGTTAAAAGATTCTTATTGCTAACCAAATATTAACAGTGTATTGTGTATTATAAAAGTATTCTACACGTTAAAACACTTATCTCAGATCAGAGTCACAAAGATTTTAATTCACTTACGGAAGAAACGCTTCCATGAACATGCTCTTGGCTTGTTTTCCTACCATAATAACCACCAGCTGGATGCAGAGTTCTGGCATGCAGCTTATTCCACACTGTAATTGATGACAAAAATATTTTCAATTCGAAATTTCTTTATTTCGTTAAAATCAATGTAAACCTATTATCTTTTGCACCTCCTCTTGTCGAAGAATCCCAAAGAGCTTATGATATTTATGAGGATGTCCTGCATATGCGCCCTTGAAAAATGCTACGTAAAAAATGGAGCTGTAATTGTTGACAAATTGAAGTAGATAGATTTTTAACGTGTAACTTGCATCAAACTCGGACTGAGTTCGAGGTATCTCCAATTCCGTCAGTTTTAATGCAATTCGCTCATACACCTTTCCAAAGACGACGATAAACATTAAGTTGATAGAGGCCGCTGTGAAGCTCACCGTCATCCGCTCCCAAGCAATGTCATTATCACTGGCCCGACCTTTCGACAAAAAGTAAGTGAACCATAGCCTGTACATGATTACTCCACTGAGGGCGGAAAGGGCGAGTATTACCAGAAGCAAAACCGAGGAGTAGCTGAACATGAGGTACGGAAGCTTTTTTTGCCAAAACGGAATGTTTAGTTCGAAGTCATATTTTCTCGCATCGCCACCGACGGTGGTACCTTCCTCTATGTTATTGTTGTGGACGCTGTTACCCTTGGGAAAGGATTTCTTCAGCTCAACCACGAATTCAGGTCGGGGTGTAAAGTCCCGGACGTCGAAACTAGTAAGGTCCCAACGAAATGTAATCCGTGCTGAATAGCGCTTCCAAAATTCCAAGAAAAAGGCAGCTGATGAAATAACAAAATTATGCTAAGAAAGACTTTTAAAAACGTTCTTTCTTTAAAGAAGCATAAACATACACAAACTTACTCCAAACCGTCATGAGTAGGGCAAAGACTACGGTGAAGTCGTTGTCAAACAAGTGCGCAAACTTGGAATACGAACATTTCTCTGAGAGTTGCCAAAACGGACATACATGGTCACAGATGGGACACATGAGTATTTCTGCAGTACTGTTACACACGTCATTTCTAACAAACAAACAACATAACACCATTTAAAAAATAATCCACCAGGTTGTTAACAACTAGCTTCAATATCAGTTTATAAAGTAAAGTATACACGTAAGGATCCTTGTCAATTGAAGCCATTCCGTATACAAAACAGGCTATTCCAAAAATGGAAGAAAACCCCAGCATGCCGGTATAATAACCCAACCAGGCAAAGTACAGAGCAATGTTAACACCAAAGTATTCTCTGAGCGTATCCAACGGCTGATACTTCAACACAGTTGACAGACTTGCCCAGTTTTCGAACAATAGACGGCGGGTAGATCCCTTGGTGTTTTAAACTCCCCTAGAATTGAATAAGTTTTTATTCCCATTAATTAATTAATTGTTTTTTCACATGTCTCGTATCATAAATCTTCATCTGCTTACTGACTACAACAATGGTCAGTCTTACGTCATGAAGGGGGTAGCCAGCCTCATATATATTTTTTTGGGTCAGCCTTTCGTATCCAAAAGCAAACGGGTCACGTTCCAACTGCTCCTGTGTTTTATATGGTGTTCGCTTCAAAATATACTGAACAATTCGACTGCGCATAGATATTGGAAAGATATCGTACATGTTGCTCTCGTCCACGTCAAACAAGTACTCTTTATCTCGACTATAGAGCCCAGTAAGTGTTCGCTTCAAAATATACTGAACAATTCGACTGCGCATAGATATTGGAAAGATATCGTACATGTTGCTCTCGTCCACGTCAAACAAGTACTCTTTATCTCGACTATAGAGCCCAGTTAGCTTTCGACACTTTTCTGGGAACAGCTCCGGGTCCAGTTCCAAACTTAGAGACTTTTTAAACGCTCTCCAGCAATCCCCAAAATTTACTACCAAAGAGGAGCTAGCCTTCATCATTAATAAGCTGTGTTGGCTGCTGGTTCGGCTCGTTTGACATTTTCCGTTGTCTTCCGCCGTCAGTAGTTTCATTGGTAATCTCACCTTCAGAACCTCACTGTATCTTTTGAGAACTGAAAGGGGCGCCCAGATTTTTACCGCATGAAGATGTGGTTCCATCTCGCTATTTTCCCACTCCAAGATTAAACCCTCGTCCTCTAAATTGTACTCAAAAATACTTCTCTTCTCGAACGCGTCCTGTGTCACGGCCGACTTAAGTGCGTCATTCCATACCAGCACAAAGTCTGGGTTTCGTCCTTGCAGGAAGCCAGGTAGTCCAGGAGATTTGGTACCACGACTCTCATCGTCGAGCACGGTGACAGGGGTACTCACTTTGTCACCGGAAGCACTATCGCTCATATTTATAGATTTACTACAAACTGAGTGTGGGAAAGATTATTTTACTAATAGACGCCTAACAAGCTGACTGGAATGGGTAGACGAAAAAACCAAAAAATAAAGCCGGATAATATCTACGGGGATATATTTCCCCACAAAGTTCTTGCTCTGTTTTTTGTGTTTTTTGTATAACTGTTGTTTCAAAACAATATTATCTTTAAAGAACACCGTATAAAAAAGTACACGACGCTATGCTACTCAGGCAACCGATTTTTTCACAGCGTACGAGAACAACGAGAGCACAGAAGAAAAATAAAAACCGTTAGACCAGTATCTGCCGCACTACTGCAACCGCTAACTAACAACTCCTAAAAATATTCAATAAACTTGCCATTGCTTGCATATTCGGCGTAAAGACGTATAATCTGTTTACATCGTAATAGTTTGGTATCGATAATGGCAGTAGTAATGACTGATGACATATTGTTATGTCGTGTACCGTCGCCATCAGACACGAAACTCTCGGGTGTCTCTAGTATTTACTTTCACTGTCCTTTATGACTCATGGATGGGCTGATAATGATGATTATTGATGATGAATAACAAAAAAAAGTCTTGCTGTTCTTGTTTGACTATATAATAATTTCACCTAATAACGACAGTGTTAAAAAAATAGGCTGTCATATTTCATTCCATAAACACCACAACAGCTACAGCTTTCACCAAATAAAGGAACGGTGTAGAATGCAACACATGCATTCTCTCGATGGTGTGGTATGCCTTGTGTCTATAAAACTTTCGTGTCACAGCTTGGTTGAAGCCAGCAAACAAAATTGCCGAAGAGGCAAAGGAAAAACAGAAAAGCCTTTTTACCTACAATTTCGTGGTAATGGTACTATTGTAATAATATTGTAAACCAACAACAGACTCATTTCTGTGTAGGGAATGGAAAATAATGTAGGCTGACCCGTTTTCGAGTGAACACATTATGCAAAAACTATTATGACATGTGTGTGTAGGGAAAGTAGGACTTGGGAAAGTAAGAAGCTTTCACGTTTACGACTATTTGTATGACATACTTTTATAGTTTGTATTTAAGTTATCACGTTCTCGCGACAAGCCGGGCCAAGTTATTAATGTGTACACCTGCTTGTGTAATAATGAGCTAGTAGTAGTTGTGTACGAAAAACTTTCAAGTAACCGCAAGTCGGACGAAAGAAAAAAAACGACAGAGCTGGAAGTACTCGACGAGAGGTTGATGAACCAAAATGTTTGTCAAAAACAAAAGAAAACCAGTGCATTTTTTGCCAAGATGCACGCATACACACAGGATTCCTTCACTAAAAGAACCGGAAGTGAAAAAAAGGAAAAATACGTGGTCGCAGTAGTTAACACACTTCTTGCTTATCGTTAGTATGGTATGAGTGCAGAAAACTGATAAGCAATATGTACGACAACAACGAAATTACAAGGAAGGTTGCTGATGCTTTTATGGTGTTATGTTCGAGTTCCTCTTCTTTATAACGTATACGTATTGGAGTTAAACTGCAGTAAATAAATGGCGTTCTAATAACATGCTTGATAAATCGCTAAGGACCACGGAGCGGTAAACGGAGAGCGTGGCATGCAATCAGTTTCGAGGAAATGTAGGTAGGAGTGTGCTCTTTAGGAGTTTTCCTTTCTACAAGAATTTTCTCTCGCGTGACAAGGATTACACGGTGCAACTGCAACCACATGTTTTATAGATATAATTACACGTTTTTGGAGAGAGTAAACTTGGTACTATAATTGG
>JAHZNB010000174.1:0-25419 GCA_027744295.1 Callyntrura guangdongensis | reverse complement strand
GTCATTTTCTCATTGTATGTCATAATTCCTCTCATTGTTTTTCCACCATTTTACTGTCAAAATTAATTCAACAATTTAACTATTACAAATTCTACTACAACCACGATTATCATACTACCCCCACTACTAGATTTTATTTTATTGCTCTGTCTAATCTACAAAATGGGTGCAGTACTACTAACTGCATCTCGCTTAGCTGTATCAAACATGAGACACCATAGCCAGTAGTCACAGTCAGTACAATATGAATTTGCATTGTCATAATGTATGCATGCCAGTTGTCTCATTAAAAATCCATAATCACGCTCCTGATCCTAATCTTCTGTTTTCGTCTTTCGTGAAGAATATGACAAGTAATAAATGCAAACAACGACAACAAGAAAAAGTATTTTCATTCATTCACAATTTTTCCTTCTATTTTCTATATCCCGTCCCGTCGCCTGAATCCCATTGTTTCCCTCGTTGCTACAAACACAACAACAGCAACAAAAAGCTTTACAGTAGCAAAAAATGTTATGACACACACGCAACAATGACTTAAGAAGACGTCCTTTTTTCAAGCTATCATCCTCCTCCCCTGGCCCTACTGCAACTGCTCTACTGCTGCGGCTACATGTAGCCGTGTCGTTACTGCCGTAAAGTTTCTCTACTAATATGCTCACGCAAGCATTGTTTACTCGCTCTTTTCTTCAGTTTGATGGGCAATCCACTAGAAAAATTCTTCAAGAAAGAAAGGAAAAAACGTTCTAATCTCCTCTTACAATCTCTCAAGTGAGGCATTTTGTGTAGTAAAAAAAGAACGATGACTACAACCTCCCCTGCTGCTACTGCAGCTATTTTTGCAATCTGCTGTGAAAAGGCTTTAAAAATCTTAACCATCCTCCTAAACATGAACCCTTTACTTCACTATCTATTACATTAGTATTTTCAGTTTCATTGACGTGACTGCCGTTTATACTGCTGGCGTGTCTTCTGTGTAAGCTTCGGCTGTGTTATAGGCAAAAGACATTGTTTCCTATCATTATCATCGTCGCATCATCCAACCAACTTTCATTTTTATTGCCATCATATTCGCTACCACTACAAGGTCCCTATTACTCCCTCTCCTCGTGCCATGCCATGATATTGAACGATGATGGCGGTAGTGGAGGTGGTGCGGTGCTCTCTCCAAAAGGATCCAGACAAGTTGTTGTATTGCATTGTAAAAGGCAACAAGGATACAAACACCACCGTCATCGTATTATTATCCAGCAGTGTGTAATACACAACAAAAACGGCAAATAATAATGAGCCTATTTTCCTTTTCGTTGTATTGTTTCTTCTCGGCGTCCTGCCTGCCACTACCGCCTCCACCACATCCATTTTTACAGGATGGGATGATAATGATGAGACCTAACTAAACTATATTGTGTCCGCTGTTACTTTATCCTTACACGCCTGCGACTGTAAAAGTACCAAAAGTATCAGTATTTTCACTGATGACGACGCTACGACTGGCAATGACGACGATATGCATTTATTTATCTCGTAGAAAGTGCTTTGCTTAATATGCACGTTTCAGTAGTAGTAGTGAACATGTGGTTACTCTGTTGATGACGATCGGACCATTTTGATGTTGTTTCATGTGTGTGGGTATTTTCTCCGGAACCTCGTTGTTGTAGCCACCATCATTATTATCATCTCTCAGACAAAAGTATTTTCCCAGTTTTTTCTCTTTCGCGGAATATGGCTATTATTAGGCCAATGTACACTTAATGATGATGAGGATAATATGCCATGATACACGAAGCCATCTTGATTTTTTGTTATTACACAACCGAATGTATGAAGGAAACGGGCCATTTTTACTGCTTTATTGTATCTCGTGTGTTGTGCATTGCAATGCATTCTCATTTTCCCCTGAAAATAATCATAACCCCAGCCTATATGGATATTACCCTGGCGTGAACAATTTTATAACTAGAAAAAGCAATGTAGATGATGACAGGGGTGGATTCCGAGGTCCCTTTTGTCCATTACTTTTACTTCTTGTGGAAAATTTTTACTGAATCTACCAGCTTTACTGGTGACAAATAAAAATGTGCATAATGAGGTTTTTCCTCCTGTTATTTTCGCACATTCTACGCAGCAACAAGAACGAAAAGCTGCTGCTTGGCATTATCATTATTAAAGAGTTCGTTTTTTCTTACGCCTGGGTTCTCTCCCATACAAATGATGAATGAAAATTAATGAAATAAAAATGAACAAATAACTACAATGCAAATCCAGTCTTGATGAGATTTCTCCGGTGCGTGTGTCTAACAGCGCGTTCTTCGTAATGGGTATAGTGTGTGGTGTGATGGTGGGGGAATGAAGTAGTAATCGTAGTAATAAACCCGTAACTTAAGTAAGACCGAAACGAAGAGAACGATAAGGAAAAGATAGGAGGATAGTAGACTTAGAGTGGATTTAGCTTTGCCGTACCAGATTCCTTGTAATGGCTTGTTTGTGCACGAAGTTGGCCTTTTCTCAGAGGACGACGATGATGAGCCCCTGCTTCCATAGTATTGACCGTTGTCTTCTCCGTAGTAGCTAGTCGGATAAATTGGATCATTCTGAAATCCAATTTCTTCAAATACTCCGTAACGGTACTTCGCCCATTCGTGAACAAAGGCTCGCGCTGCAAAAAGAGAAAAATAACATGACATCAGCACATGAATTTTTACCAACATTTTCCGTATTTAATAATTCAACATGACATGCCTACACAGACTTTCTCTTTCTTTCATCGGAACCAAGCTTTGAGGCAGACGAAGAAAAACTTTCTGCGTGCGTCCATGAGTTTAAATATAAAATGTGTATGAAGACTAACTGTTGTGAGCAAATGATGACAATGAGGATGGTGATGATATGCACACATGCAAGGCAGACACAAGGTAAGGAACACAAGTACAAGGTTGAATTTTTCATTCGTTACTTCACGAACGTGTACAACTAACTACATATTATTCAGTACTTATATATTATTATCGTTGAGTAGTTATTCACGTGGTGGTGGCGATGAAATAATGTTAATAGGAAGGGGGAGTTGTGTGTGTGTATGAGTTTGTCAGCGTGTAACGTAATGGGTGCCCATAGCGTCTGGACTATGTACTTCTCTCATCATCATCATGGCAGGTGGTTCCTAGTTTCAGTTCCTACTTACATTACAACAACGTTTTGCCACTGCAACGACTCCTTCTTGTCTTCAGTGGACGAAACTGTTTTCAAAATTGGAAAAAAGTTTTATGCCCTCAAAACACATATCATGCGGTATGTTCCATATTCCGTGATATAAAGAAAAGGGGAAAGTGAGGAAAAGTGTGATGATGATGATGATGATGATAGAGGAAGAACAGCGTGTGTACACGAACAGCAGGAGGTTGGACTTGGGAAAAACAGAAGGTGGATGAAAGGATTGGATATAAAAGTCCAAAATAGACTGTTCACCCTGTAGTTCACTTGTCCATTGTAGTGCCTTTAAGTGCTATAACAGTCTTGCTTATCACTAAATTCATGATATTACATGTGCACACGACATGGACTAAGGAAAGAAGACGAAGAAAAAAGTTGAATGAAAGTGGAAACTAGAAAAAATAACTCCTTTCTTAGTGCATATAACTTAATAATAATAATAAATAATAAAAATGACGTGAATAAATTCAATTCAAAACGCGCATTCTATGGCTTCAGCCTGAATGAGAGCTCGATTTTGTGGTATAGCTAGTTATGAGAACTGCAGTTTTTGAAGAAACTTTTTGGTTGAAAAACACAAGGACAAATAGAAGGTAAGTTTTCTTTACGAAAGCGTAAAACATGCAAGCATGTAAATGTATAATTGGATACATACTAAAATGTATAGGTACGAGCAGGTACATGATTGATAGTTTGAATACAAGTATTGTCGTATGAAAAGCGGCTTCTATATGGACCGCACTGCACTTTGGCTTATTACGATTATTACCTCATGTGTTTATGACAAAGAATTTTGTTTGTCAAAAATTGTAATCGTGTCCCAGAAACATGTAAATTATTCCAGACTGAGCTGTCAAAATGTTTTTTCTTCAGCATTTAGCAATCGGTACAAGCTAATCACACAAGAACATTTCGCTGTCAGGCAAAATTATGAGAAAAGTGGATCACTTAATGGCAACCACACATAAAACTTGCATAATATCTGCAAAGAAAAGAAAAGTGGTGAGAAAAACTTTTTTGTTTTTGTAAAATTAAAGGGCATTATTAGCGTCGCACCCTGTCTGCTTTAGCATTCTTCTGTGGCAGTATAATTGCAAAATATAGTAACAAGATTTACTATTTTTATACGTAATAATCCTACTACTGGTACAAAAAGGCAGGCTATTCTATTGTATAACTTTTTTTTAAAGTAGCAACTGCTTTTTATTTAGCTCTGGGCCAAAGATAATAACAATATTTAGCTTTTTTGCTCTACTTCGTCCGAAATTAGTGGAAGAGAAAGCTCCAGCAAGAAAGCAGTAGATACAAATGCTTATATTCAACTCCTTGTAGTAATTTCACTATACTACAGCCGTAGTCGTATTTTGTGCAAAAAATATTCCTTTTTTGTATGTCAGGAGGAGAAATGTTGAAAAAGTTTAGAGAATGCGAGCTTCTCACGAGAACATTAACTGCGGAAAGAAAAGACTGTGCAAGACTGCTACTGACTCTCTTTCTCTCTCCCTCTCTCCAGCTGGCTGAAAAAGAGGAGCAGAAAGCAAGTGAGGAAAATTAGGACAATCATTGAATCTGTATACATACATTTTCGCACACATTTTGGACAGCAAATCCAATTTAGGTAACTTGTTGTTTCTGCTACTGCTTCTGCTGGTAGCAATGGTGGTTGGTGGGTGCAAGTATTATACGCTTTTTACAAACGTTCACAATATTACTTATTATATGAAGAAATAAATATAATAGAGCGCGAGAGCTGAGCTCGCGTCTAATGCTATTTGTACAAAGAAAAGAAAATTCGTACAATGCAAAGACGGCGATGACGATCATGATGGCGATGGGAGACTGAAATTGTGAAGAGGCAAGCAAAGCAAACAGGCTAGAACAAGAGAGAAGTAGGAAAAGTTGAAGCTCGGCTTCCATTTTTCCTTGTCTTCACTCAAATAATCGCATCAAATAAATGGTAATGGTCATCCTACACTCCTTTCTCTCTCAGTCCACACTCCACAAAATTTGTAGAGCACCAATGAACAAAAAGCAGACATCAAAGCGGAGGGATACTTAAGGCAACAAGGAAATGGAGGGGAGGGAGGAAACACAGAGATTAATCCTTTTGAATTACTTTTAGATGGAACGAACACAAGCGAGAGAGTAAAAAATTGAGTAGGTCATAGGTTTCTAATTTATTTTAGCGCCGAACACGGAAGTAAGGAACTATAAATACGAAAATGAAATTCGCAAGGCCAGTAGACCAAACACTAAAAACGAGAGCATTACGCTGCCTGCTTTTGCACTAGTGAGAAAAAATTACATTTTTATTTCTTTGTATTAGCTAAAACGGGAGAAAAAAAGATAAAGTGAAAATTGCTTCAGAACTGATAAGAATCTGTGAGAAAAACGTAAAAAAACTAGCATGAGAACGTTGCTTGTTGGTTTGTATAACACAACAGAATGAAAAGTAGAAGAAAGTGGAAGTCAAGTCACAGTTCATATATCATAAGTCAAGTGTTGTTGCACCATTTTATTACATAAACAGAAACGCTGGGATATTATTTACAGTTTCGTTTATATTGGAGTGCGAAAGTGAAAACTGCTTGAAGAGCGTTGGTTTTGCTTTCCTTGGTTTCACGACAGCACACCTTCTACTTCCAGGGTTGTTAGTNTATTGGAGTGCGAAAGTGAAAACTGCTTGAAGAGCGTTGGTTTTGCTTTCCTTGGTTTCACGACAGCACACCTTCTACTTCCAGGGTTGTTAGTTGCTGCCTGCTTTCATTAATGAGAATGTACTGCTAACTAACAAGGCTGCTAGGCTGTTATCAAGATTTGCTCTCGACAAATACAGCCTTTTTAATGGCAAGGTATTATGGAACAAATGGATATAAAAAAGCAAGACCACAATTTTTTGCGCGCAATTCAAGTAATTATCATCACGGATATTACACAGAAAAAATAGAAAGACAAAAAAAACAAAAGGAACGTTCCATTACTTTTTTTTATATTAATGATGATAACAATACAAAATAGTCATAAAAACAACAGCTAATACACAACACGGAAAAGAAAGAAATGACGTTGTAAAAACACTTCTCGACACGCGGGTCTAGAAAATGGAGCTTGTTCGATTCGATGGTAGCTTTCTAAAAGCTTATTTTCATAATGTCAAAAACTTTACTTACATAATGAGAAAATAGGAAACACGCTGTGTAATTACAATTTTGATCTAAAGAAAAAGAAAATAGTTACCTGCGTGCGCCCGATCCGTGTCATTGTATTCCATAACGTATTGAAATCCCACGTAAATTTTTTCTGCTTGTTGACCGCATCCTCGAGATTGTTGTGTCCATGGTCGGTGTCCAAACACAGGATGTTCGCCATCAATCTGAAAATGTGCCTCGCCAACGCTGCTCGCACTGGTGTACGAAGCAGGAAGCATTTTTCCACAAGCTCGAGAGTCCCAAGTAGCAGGCAAGACAATTTGCACACGGTGAAAGTACGCTCGTTCTTTTGTCGCTCCGCTAAGATATTCCGAGGCTGAAGAGAAAATCGTCTGTAAAAAAAAGAAGAAGAAAAATGATGAGTATACTTTTAGGCATAATGGAACAATAGAAGAGCACACATCTATTAGCTTGATTGATTCCACCACTTTCCTAAATTTACCTTTCTCTTTTTGTCCCATACCTGTACTACCAACACTTATGACTTAACAGTAAAAACAAACTAAAAATAAAATGTAACCAATCAAAACATCTTCCTTTCCTCATTTACTTTTATTGAAACATTACTTTTTGAACGAAATATTTATGTAAGGACGGAATAATATCTAGGGACTGTTCAAACAACAGTATGAGAAAATGGAAAAAACATCAGGGCCGTATTCACAACAAGAACAACAACAAAACAGCGTTTTTTCCTCTTGATGAAATGCGAAGTGGAAAAACAAACTTGAATAAAGTGCTGAGATAAATCAATTTCCGCCCAAAGCACCAATCTTCCTTCACTCGCATCATCAACCATCAACAATAATGCGAATGCGAGCAAACAAATAAATCCGCACGAGAGCTACATAAAGACCACTAAATGCTCTGCACTGCTTACATCCAAACAATAACAAGATGTGCACTCAGCGTTCAATAGCAGCAGCAGTGGTAGTCTCTCTTCATCAAGAATCAGGTTGGTTTTTAGTTGAAGGTGGGAAATAAGCAACGTTTGTTATTTTTCCTGCTTCTCTTTTCATCATCATTTGGCATTGGAAAAACTGGAAGCGAGGGTAGTGCAGCGTAAATAAAAGCGGAAAAGTGAAAGCACAATAATCATCATCACAAACTGTTTTTTCCTTCGTTACATTCACGTTTCCATCTTCCATTGAAAATGGACGTGCAATAATGCTGAAATAAAACAGGAAGCGAAAAAAACATGAACATATTGCAGTCTAATAGTAGTCAGCGAAAAAAATCTGTTTTCCCTTTTTCATTACGCTGCGTCCTACTTCCTTTTCGTTTCTCTTTATATTTTTCAAAGGTGCATTCATGCACGATAACCTGTAGAGCTACTAACAACCTCTCAAACATATAACAATGTTTTGTAACAAATATACCTAATAAAATAAATAGACAAAAAACTCAACTACTAGAAAGACGGACGGAGCAAACATTCCCTTTCAAAAATTTATTTTGTAACTTCCTCAAAGCTCGATTGTTTTTTCATTGATTCAATAACACGAAGCGAAAGATTGGATCGAGTTGCCGGGAAAATATTTGGAATGGTCTTAAGACACCCCTATGCTACTGCCTTTCGACATAATATACCAACTAAAGTATGGATAGGTATAAAAAAATAGACTGCACTTGCAGTCAGAATATAGTTATTGTATTGTAATATGAATGTGTTTAGAAATATATATTAATTTGCTTGCTTATTAAAAAAGGGTTACTCCTTTCATCACCCATCTAGTTGCGTAATAAAAAAGCTGGCAATGGCAATTGTTTGAAATCAGAGTTGTTGATATCAGTCCGAATTAAACGTCTTTACGAACAGTCAGGGGTTCGAGGTTTAATGACAATTTAACCGTCACCGCATCTACCTTTGTGCAAAGTATGTCGCAAGTATTTATTTGATTGATGAAATCACAATAAATTACATATATTATTTCGAAATCAATCCTATCCCCAAGCGCAAGTCTACCGCATTTGATATAATGAATTAGAAAACATTTACCTTGTGCGCTCGACATTACATGTTACTACTACTACTACTTTTATATTGCATTTCAGTAAATCACTTTGATGGTTTCGCATCTGTCATTTGTCGTAGTCATAAACCTAACGAAACAGAAAAGAAACGCGCCGTTTGGCAGTGGTCCTTTTTATAAATGCAGCTTTGAGAATTCTTTGGATTAAAATGACAATTAATTCAGCAAGATTGAAAAGCAGGGATTTTCAAAGTAGCCTTTGTCATTCATTCGCTGATTACTCTTGTGATTGACACTCTTGTTTTCCATTATTTAAATCTATATTATAAGCACAACTCGGTATATTACATAAAAGTCTGAAATAATATCATTCTACCGACGAAATGTAGTTTTGTCTGTAATTCCATTTTCTTTTGGTGTGGTTAGCGTTTCAATTTAATTTCATTTTATCATTATCCCAGCACCACGGTGTTATTATGGCCTCTTCCTTACTTACACAAGGATAACAGAGCAGCAACACAAAAACAAAATATCATTCCATTTTGTCTTTGTACTTTATCAAGTTGTGCAACCCAATACTTCCAAGCCATCAAAGGAAAACTGGGCTAATCCCAAAAAGCGCCACCGCTGCGTTCGTTCCGTTCAACAACCAAATGCCTTCACACAAACAAATTAAAACTGAGTTGATTATGTTTGGTGAAGTACCATATTTTTCGATTGGGATTCAGCTCCAATCTCATCATTCTCACGCCCGCCTTATGCTTAGCATTATTCTTCACACCATATAACCCGAGGAAAATATTCCCTCAGCCACAAAAAGAGGCTTTGCCAATGCCTATTTTCCTCAAATACGCTATTTCAGTTTTGAGCTGCATCTTTTTAGCCATGAGCCTTAGCGCAGTATATTGTCGTCGTGAGATATTTTTTTATACTACTTCTCCACACTTCATTTACTCCGATATACAGTACTATAGCAGCAGTAGTAGAGCTTGCTACTTAACTCCTGTGAAAACTTCTCTGGGATTGGGAAATCTATCCCCGCGACAGCTTTTGCAGTTTTTATAATTCCGGAGGCAGCACTACAAAGATGGTGGTGACGCAATTGTATCGTATACTGCGAGTTCATCAACCAAATAATAGAATCATCCGTGAGGGAATATCATGTAGAAATTATGTACCTATATGGCATTTCAAAAAGTAGGCTAGCTACCAATTAGGTAAAAATGAGTTCATAATAAGTGAATCAGTCTCAGTGAACAAACTGTTTATGCCTTTCATAACAGCCTAATAATAAGAGCACATCCATAAAGGCATGGCATAAACATTACAGAGAGGAATAGAGATCGATTTCTCATTTTTCTTTGCACATTTTGTACCGGTTTGACTGCGGCTTCTCTCTGTTCTTTTCATTTTTGCTGCTTCCCCTGCTGATTGATAAATCTATCTGCTTCATATTCAACTACGAATATCAGAACCGTTTTCTTTTTTGTCCTTCGAGGAACTATGCATAATAAACATGTATCTCACCACCACCACCACGACACAACCACCACAAAAATGTTTCTTGTTCATTTCTTATTTGCAAAAAAATCATATTAAATGCATCTCTGCACGTCGTTTTTTTTCGTTTGCGGTGTAAGCTAAACTTGTAGACAAAAAAACCACCACAGCCCAATTTATTATTGTAACCTAAACCTGACACTAGATAGTACATTTTCTCATTAATAATATTGTGTATATTTTTTACAGGTTACTCGCACAAAACTCTGCAGGAGAGATTTCTTTAATAAATTGCTTCTAAACAGCAGCATCAGGCGCATCATGTTTTTTTCACTGCAGCTATTAATACAACATTCGATTCTATTGGGAGGCAAAAAATACCAATTAATTTTTGTGCAGCGGCATCGACACATGAAAAAAAAATATATTACCCAGAGTTGCAACATAGGTGTATTATATGCACCCTGCAGTATATGTGCCGTGCGTTTTATAACTTTGGCAGCAACATTTTCACTAATCATTGCCACCTGATCGGTTTTTTCTTCGTCCTCTTGCCAAAAGGAGATCTCTTGCTTACTCATTCCAAAAGGCTCGCATACCAAAGCTTGACATGTGGCCACATCACATCTCATTTGAAAATTGAATCCAACTCATTTATCTTACATCCCTGATCAAGTCATTCCCGTATAGTCGTCGTCATCGTCATCATCATCGCCTTCAAAAATTCAAACTTGTGAATATGGCCCTATATCCCATACAAATATGAAATGTTCTATAAAGGGAAATAAAAATGTAAGCCAGGAGCAATAGCAGATCAGCAGGCGGCATGACGCCTGCAGCACACACTACGCTACTCATCATCATTTTCCATTGAACCTGTTATTTCACTTGTGCTGTTGTTGTGTCTGTTGTCGTACAATGTAAATCACCTCGCATATCATCCATTCACTATTTTCCCCCTGCGTATTTGTATGTGTGTGGACTGACTCCGTAAAGAGTTTGCTACTTTACACAACAAGAAGCATTCAACAAACCAACAATATCCTCCTCTTCTTCTCTTCCATTAATCTATTCCTAGCCGCTCTTCTAAAGCTCGCCAAAAACTCCCTACATTTGTGTATACTAATGGCTCTCATTAAAATATTTAGCGTCTCTCTCTCTCTTTTGAATGCTTGGCACACAAAAGTATCTTTTGATTGTATCGGTAGCAGCAGCAGCAGTGGTGGTGGCGTTGCTGGTAAACACAAGAAAAACCGCTACTCTGTTGCCTTTTAAATGCAAAATGAGAAATAATCATAATAGCAGGCTGCACTGTTTTCTTCGCTTTTTAACTGACAGAGAAACCACCTATGGTGCTGATGTTTAGGTTAATGCTGGTAAATAAGTGTGTTGAAAATGTGGTATGCTCGACGGCATTGTGACCAAATCCTCATAATCACATCCACACACCGAGTGGCTCTTTTTTTCTATCTCTTTCTCTCCCTCTCGTCTGGAATCTCACACCACTCCACTGCCAGCGCAATCAACGACACCATTCTCACATTCCTAGCCCTCTTGTGTTGTATCTCTTTGGATTTCTGTATTTACAGGCACCCTTTGGCTCCTTCCTGGTGTCAATAGAACCCACCGGCTAATGACGATGATGTTGATAATCACGAGGATGGTGTTGAGTCAAGTGCTTAGCCGTGTGAATAATGTCAAGAGCATTTTAAAAAAGGAAAAACGGAGCAAGGGACCAGATAAAAAGTGGCGTTTTGCTCTTAACACACAACGGCCAAAAATACAAGCAGCAACGAGCAAAAGTCATGAAAGGTGAAGGAGCTCCCAACTTTTCATCATCTTTACACAAATAACCAGCCCAGTATAATAGTGGTAACAGTAATCCAGGAAGGAAGCGCAAGGGTTTCCAAGTATCATAAGGATGACGATCATCATCAAATGATGAGTATATGTATTCATACAAAATGATTGTGTGGTTTGACTTTTGGTTTCATTGCGGTGTGCTCTGGCTTGGCTGCTTCTGTGGAGGTGTGCTCATCCTTTACAATTTATCAAGTGCTCGAAAAGATCGTCGTCATAAAATAATGAATACGTATACAGCAGCCCTTTTAGAAGCTTCACACTTGTATAATATAACATTTTTGGTGATAAAATAGAGAGAAAATGAAACGAATGTGTGTGCGGCTCACTGCGCTTCTTTACCCCATCCATCAGCCAACACACAGACAACAGTCAACTCTTGACTTGACTTGTTCTCTCTCGTCGAGTGTGGCAATTAGTGTGGAATCTAGCCTTTTTGACACGACACTTTTAGCACAGCATAATATGCGTGTGTGTACAAGGTGGCAACATTTTGTAGTTATGTAAAAGCTGAAAAGCTCTCTCGCTCACTCTCGCCTATCACAAATCTAAAGAGATTTTTATAGAAAATCAAACTGAATATGATGATAAGTGTTTACGGTATAATGGTAATGTATACTATAGAAATCCAATGAAGTTTTTTTTCTTGTTACTCAAAACGAGAATCATGCCTGTCTCACTGAATAACTGACTGTACTTCACTCACTCCTTTTTTCTTAATAACGTGTCTTCTTTCTTTCTTGTTGTGTACTACACACTACTGGTAGTTAAGTCTTTTTTCTTCTGCTTCGCATCATCATAATATTCAACTTGTGTCAGTTGTGTAATAAAAGTCATTTAGGGATAAGACAAGAGAGGGGTATTGAAAAAAACAGCCTAGTTGAAAAGTTGGAGGGCAAAGATGATGGAAAAACGAGGGACGGAGTAAAAGGGAAGATTCTTGATAGAGAGAGAGCATAAAAAAAGTCATTCCGTCACTAGTCATCATCACCACACCATCAGACATTCTCTTTTTTTCATTACCGTTTTGGAAATGTGTTTTAAAATGGAATAAATGGGAAATAGGCAGGTCCAGCTAAATTTTCTGATCTGTATACGCAATTCCTTCACGCACGTTACATCTACTAAAATCCACTCTAATGTTATTATACGTGCACCATCAACAGCGGAACGACAAGATGTACACAAGACATGAGTCCATTTAATAAGTTGTAAGGAAACACGAGGGTTAAATGGAAAAAAAGTGTTTTTTTACAACCGTAGTCAACATCATCAGTATCGCGAGTTTCGTCTTTTTAAAGCAACAAACTTCTTCCCAAAAACCTTTCCTCAACTTTTCGATTACTATTTCGTTTTTTCTTCTTCATTTGGACCTTTTACGCTTAACGTTTATATACTACTAGAGCAACCAACGACGTCGTCGGTCGTTTTGTTGGCGTCCACAAAACGGGCCTGTTATTCTTCTGTGGTAAAGCGAACTAATGCAATAATAACAAGCCATGTGTGGCGGGGCGAGTTGATGTTTCTTAAGAGGATATTACCGACTTGTGTATGACTTTCTAAAAGTAGAAGAAGAAGCAGAAAAGAAGGAGAATGTGTCCGTCTTGGTTTTTATTTTTTTCCTGTTCAATCGGCGGGTTCCACCCTTGAACTCAGACATACAAAGAATCATCACACGACACTCTTTCTTTTCACTTTGCATTAATATCTGGTCTGGTGAATCAATGAAAAGCGCTCATCTCTTCGCGTTAAGCCTTCTTAAGAGCACTTCTTAAGACGAGAGCAGGTCGCTGTGTACTGAATAAAAATTGTATCAAAATGCAACTTCTCCCTTTCTATAAGACTGCTTTTTCCGGAGACGACAAAGTATGAATAGAGAAAAGTCACTCTTTTGACTAGCCTATAAAGTTTCCTATAGCCGTCTTGTGTGAAGAGTTCCACCCTTTTCAATTCTCTCTTTAC
Organism: Callyntrura guangdongensis; assembly: GCA_027744295.1. Classification (NCBI taxonomy): domain Eukaryota; kingdom Metazoa; phylum Arthropoda; class Collembola; order Entomobryomorpha; family Paronellidae; genus Callyntrura; species Callyntrura guangdongensis. The sequence continues at coordinate 11,702 of JAHZNB010000174.1, read as the reverse complement.
AGTACCTCCTCCGGTTTTCAAAAGAGGAAAAAGTTTTAGCAAACAAGTATTCAAGTCTTTCTGAGTGATCTGCTGATATTTATGCATCTCTGGTCTCAACTTTATCATCATCGTCTCTTTTTCTCAAGAAAAGTTAGAAGCGGTGGCTTATATAAATACCAGATAATATGTAAGTTGAATGCTGTGTATGACTGCAATATTGCATGCTTTTTTACTTTTTCCCCTTCCTTCACCTTCTTGCTGTACGAAAGATATTTAAAATCTTTTATAGTAAAAATTCAACTTTCAATGGAATTTTCGTATAGCCTCTTGCATAAATATGGAGGGACTGAAGGGGGTGATGGAACGGAGGGTACGAATACGGATCAATTCTTTCTCACAGCAGATCCTGTGGCAAACGGTGAATAACGAATAAATTTAATGTTTTTTTCTTCTATCGTGATCTTGTGCCAGATGGATTCAATTCATTTTTGGATCAAGTAGAAAACTTACCACCAAAAGCAATAGCATTGACACATATTAAAGTAAATAATGCTTGTGGCTTACACGTTTCTCGTTATTGCCAGAGCAGGAAAGAGAGAGAGAAAGAGAAGCCATCTTCTGAATTATAATCCGCGGCCATAACTCATTCACGCGTGTTATTACAACAGCAACACTTATACATCTTATTTACTGACCACCATGGCATAGCGTATAAAGCAAACCGTTTTGTAGTGACTCTGACTCCTATACCAAGAGAACCAGAAAAGTAAACAGAGTATTCAAAAAGGTGTGATGTGTCAGTAGTCAATAGCTTGAAGAAACCACTTTCGTATAGCACTTTCAAAACTTTTCCAAGTGGCAAATCAGAATATTTATACATGTATCCTCATCTTTCCTTGTGGTACAATTCAGTTTTTGGAAAGCTATGCTGATCCCCTCCTTAACATGTCAGAAAATACTTGGACCAAAATCGAAGATAGTTTCCAGTGCAATACCAACATTGTTATCAATGAAAGGGTTGAAGAGGGAAGATTAAAACATTTTCTACAAATATGTACATATGCTTATGTCATGTCTGATAATGATGCTGGAGTACAGATGTGCGTTTTTGATTACGTTCGTCTTCCCTTCAAAAAATTCCAAACTAATCGCTTGTCTTTTCTTATAAAATTTTTGCAAGACCCATAGTACAACTACACATTCATTTCTCTAAACAAGCCCATGATAATTAAAGAGCACGAAATAAATTAACCCTTTCCCTAGCGTCTTCCGCATTGCTGAGTTTCAGTATTGTTTTGAATATCAATACTCAATACCCATAAGTTTTGTACCTGCCAACAGTGCCAACCTTATTTGATGTTCTAATGCCAAAAATGTAAAAAAAGAAAAGAAAAATCACAGATGAATTGTTACGCTAAAGCAGGGAACATAAAATGGTCTGTTGAATTTTTGTGAGTTTTCATAATGAACGTTTACTGGTATTCTCTACTTTAAAAACAAAAATCGTCGTCACCCCACCAAGCAACTTATTTCCTTTCTCTCTTTCTGCAAATTGTAGCGTTTGTACATCATGGATCCGTATTTGGGCATGAACAGAGCACGCATTTGTAAAGACCTGCATGATTAACCTCTTTTTGACTAAACAAGCAAATGAGCTCATTGTTCATTTGCTCTCTGGAGGATTTCTCTCTCTTTTTACCACAAATACGCATCTACCTATACGTATACTTTTTCTGTAATTGCAATCATGAGCCACCACCACCACACAAACGTAATCATCATCATTATATATACTACTCATTTATATGAACGCTACTATTTTTCTTTCCTTCTCATTTCATCCTAGATTTACCCCAGACGGAATAACATTTCCAATTTCCCTCGACGACTAGTGCACAGAGTCAAACCAAAAGCCACAAAGAAAACCTCAGAACGTAAAAAAAATCTTCACAATGCAGTAGTAGTAGTAGTATTTGTAGATGTACAAAACTAGGTACATGTGTACATCCATATCAACGTTTCATTATTTCATTCTACATCATTATCCGATTACATCGCATTTGATTATTGGAAACCAAAAAGGCTATTATGTCCCCTCAAGCAAGCAAAATATTTCTTCTTCGTCTCCTTTAACTGCTTTTACCTAACACACATAAAGTATATATATATGTATACATAAACGCAATATATGTGAAATATTACATGCAACTCCTCACATTCAAGTGCTCATATCATTCCCCACTTCACCGCAACAACCAAGATGCATCCAGCCACTTAACTAACTCTTGTAACTCATCTCTCTGATGATGGCGAGGATGCACCATACATTGTTTGTGGTAGGGAGAGTAATAAATTGTGAGAATGACGAGAAGTACGGGACCGTGAATGTTTCTTCAAGTACTGTAATGACACCAAGATATTATGATCCTTTTTTCCTACCCTGGTCCTCCCTTTTTCAGTGCCCGTAAAAAAAGTGATCCCTGTGTGTATTATGTATACATTAGGGAAAATGCCATAAGACTGTGAACACACCAAAGATAATAGTAGCAAGTTGTAATATTATATGAGATATTATTATCAACTATTTTTAACTGAGGGGTAACTGCCTTATTACATTCAGTACGCTCTAGAAAGCTTTGATTTCTCCTGCCCAAAATGATAATATGATATTCGTCTTTTGTTTTAGTGTGTTCGCTGTGTGCTCAAGAAAGATGAGGACCACTGATGATGATGAGAATGAGAATGGTCGTTATTAAGAAAAGGATGCTCGCCCACCCTTCAAATGGGTAAGACCCTGTGCCCTCCCAATTTCAACTCTTTTCCCCTCTACTAATTCTCTTCTCTACTCTCTTGTGGTTGTCGAAAAAATCCCATTAAAAAACTTGCTGAACCCTAAACCAAAAATGATGATGCATGGTTCATTTCAGAAAATATCAAATCATGTTGGACAGAAATTTGAAAACTTCAATTTCATTTTCGTCTTGCGGTGAAGTTTTACTACAAGAGGGTTTTAGTATCATCATCATCATCATCCTCAGTAACTTCAACAGTGATAACCCACATAAAAGGTAATAATGTTCAAAAGTGCATTTACGTTTTCCTCAGCTGTGTGCTTAAAATAAAAATGCATATAAGTTATACGAACATTTTAATGTGCCAAGCAAGTACTCGTCTTCCTCACAAACTTTTTCGTAGAAACAAAGAAAACTTTTTTTAGTGTAATACATTTTATTCATCTGTTTCTCATTTCAACATGTTAACCTTAAAATACGTAAGAAAGGAAAATATGAAATATGGGATTGTGGTTTCCAATAAGTTACTTTTCAGATTAGAAACAAAATGCCGCTACGGTCCTCATCATTCATGTCGATACTTTGCTGTTCTTCCTTCGAGCTACAGCAACAACCTATGTATATATGCGTATAAAAAATGCATTTCTCAACTTTCCATCTATTATTGTATTTCTATTTTTCTTTAGGTCTTTTACCGATACCAAAACTTTACTCGATAATGATGAGTGGTGAAGATATACTAGTCCAAAAACCGTTGCTGTTTACTGCTAGTGCTGTGTGGTGCTTGTTACACACAAAATAATGATAAGTATCACATTTATGGAGAGAGTTTTCTTGAGTAACTTAAGCTTGTCTGGTGAGTATATATCGTTATTGCCCTTAACATAACTCACGTGAACACTGAAAGAGTGAAAGGAAGAAAAAGAAGAGAGAAAAATATGAAACTCTGAGAGCACATAACTTTTCTTCCCTTGTTCGTTTATTCTTTGACTGCTGTTGTAGTGGTAGTAAGCGTGTACCCGTAATTCATATCAATTTGCCAAAAGATATGTAGAGAGGAGAGAGGAGACAGAGAGTGAGAAAAAGAACGAACAAACTAGACAAAGTGGAGTAAGTAACAAACAACTGTATTGTACTCTTTCATGTCTTTATGATGACGAGGATGATGATGAAGCATCTTGTTATTTTTGGTAAAGACCAAAAAAATTCCAACCGGCTTTACTCGCTCATCTGATATATCGTCCGGAACAGACAAGCAAGCGGACTGGAGCGTCATTTTTATCAGGAACGAACATTATTATTTTCTGCCACACAACAGTATCGTCAGTCCATGTTCTTTTTCTATTAATGGTATCCTAACCATTACGAACAGGATAATGTTGTCCAGTACACCTACCTATGTATATATCTACTTGAAGGGATACGGTTTGGTTGGGTGAGTACTGGCCAACTTCTAGACGAACACACATTTTTATGACACGATAAGTCCAGCAGGCACGTTTGTTACCAGACTGCTTTAAATAAATAAATAAGAATTTTATTCTGAGCTGTCAACTATCTTGTTAGCGCCACGGCTCTTCTTTTTTTCTTCGTTCTCTTCCGTACAAGTCGTATATTTTAACTTGCAATATGGTACAATATTTCATTTTTATGCTAGTATAGAGCACAACGAAAAGAGATGGGTAATAAAAAAAACGCATACTTGATACAACCTACCTGTCAATCCTTCACTTCACCAATCTATAACACGTCAAGTTTCCTTCTCTTTTCTCCCTCTCGCTCCTTCTAACCTTGACATTTATGAATTTTACAGAGATATTTTTCCTGTACGTGTCTGTCGTCTGGCAAGAAAGCAAAGTGGAAGTGATTGATACAAAATTGCCTTCGCTTGGAACTATTTACAGGAACACGTGGCCTTTTTCAGCCTTTCCCCCTTACTATCTACAATTACCACTAGTAATATAAAATGTGTTGTGCAATGCCAACAGAGCGGAGTAGTCGACAATGAGAGTGGAATTGTGCAATAAAGAAAATGGACAGCATCGTGTATCCATTTTCTTCTTCATCATCCGCCCTGTAGATTATTATTGCTACCCTTTCTTATTATATTACAACAATCCCGCAAATAATTTCATTATTTATGGGAGCCAATATGACAAATCCAATAAAAATGCTTCTGTTACGGTTGCTTGCTTATGTGCATGTAATGCGATTTTATAAGTAGCTTGTTGGCTGTTTCTTTTGATATGAGAACGATCATTTAAAAGGCTTACAGTGCAGAGGGAGAGAGAGAGAGCTCTTTCTTTGCTTTCAGTAATTTTATTGACAACCCGTAAAATTTCATTTCTTCCAGTTGAGTGCACTACGAGCACACGCACAAAACAAAAAACAACCTGTATAAAGGCACACCTGATTTTAGGTTGGTTGAACGAACGACGCCAATTCCTAAAACTTACTTGTTACAGGAAAGGACTCATCGAGCTAATAGGGGAACTCATTATGCTTAGGTTTATGTTGAAAAATAATAGGAAAACGAGATGGAAATATTGTGTAATATTTTTTCTTCTTTTAAAAGAATGGAAATGGAATGGAACCCAGTAGATTCCCACTTGTCAGCACAGTCTTCATTCGTCAAACGTAGTTTTTAGTTTTATTTTATTATTATTTCTTTCGTTTCTCCCATTCATCATCGTATCATCATTTAATTGTGGGGTCGCTTAACTTGCGGACTGTTTTGGTGTAGCATGAGCGTGTAGAATAATAAAACAATCGGAATTCTTATTGGCAGAAGTAGTAGTAGCAGTGGTAAAATAACAAGCGCGGCAACAGAAGTGAATGACTGGAGTGGTGGTGGTATGTGGTAGCGCTTGAATAATTGCTCGTAAACAATACAATTGGAAGGTAAACTTAAAGTTTTATTGCACTTCTCTTTCTGTTCTCCCGTAAAGTTTTGTTTTACTCGAATTGTTTTATTGTTTTTTTTTCTCCGTTTCGTAGATGGACCTAACTCAACTACCCACCGGAACAATTTGGTATGGCAAGTTCGTTAGGAAATGTAATGGAAGAATGGAACACACTTTGTATACTTGGTAAAAACTATAACATTAAGCCCCAAAGTGGACAATTTTTACGGGCATGGTCGTCATCATCATCCACCAACTCTATTCATATTCGAGTAGGTATTTGTAACAAAAAAGTTCGACAACAACTACAACGCCAGCGATATCAACTTTTCTTTCATGTGTTACAGATAAAAAAATAGAGTCAAGTCAGAAGTAAGGAAGTGCACACATGTTACAAATGAAATTCTTCCGTGAGTGTACAAATAACCAACTAAATGTTTTTGTGTAGCAAAGTTGTAAAAACTGATATTATTGAGCAGAAACATATCAATACACGATGAAACGGCTTATAAGTAGTTATTACGCATTCGTATAACTTTCTCCATGGCGTAATAATAAAACCTCAAATTCGGAGCAAAACTAGACAAACTCATCATATTGAATATCGACCAGTGGATTCAGGAAACAAAACATCAATTTCAATAGGAAGTAAACCCTAACTTGGATAGAACTCGTTCGTTACTACAACTCGTGTGGTTTGTTTGCGGTTCTATTTAATTTCGAAAATGACCACACAACATTGTTGCATGATGTAAGTGGTTATTTTCTTCTATGCCGCGCTCTTTTCAATGTTCAATTAGCGATTACTGCTATAATACTCCCTAAGACAGAAACGTCGTCATCGTCTAAAGAACCTTCTCGTACGGTATTATCGGTTTTGTTGTGCTGTTGTATCCTTCCTTGTGTGTAGTTGCCTCTTTTTGACTCGAGGCGTCTACTTTGCTAGAGAGGCAAGAAAGTGTAGAGGCATTTGCGTATTGTAAATACAAGCACAGATAGAGTGTCCATCCATCCTCTAAAGGCTGACTGATGATGAAGAAGATGGGAGGACAGAGAAGACACTCGACCACAAAGTTAATATTAATTTATTATCATTATACGCCTCAACCTGTATCATTCTTTATTACTGCCTGCGCGTTTTATTGAATGCGTGTATAGTACACAGGTTTAAGGAATGGAATGTACGGAAAGATAATGACGATGATACGCGTGCTCATTAAGACAGCTATTTTTGCTTCAAGTTTCTCCCTCTTTCTCTCCGCTGAATGTGCCTGTCTCTTTTCTGACTTTGCTCCCATTCATCATCCTTCTTTTGCAGAAATATTTTGCCTGTGGATCGAACAAGATGAAGCACACCTAAGATAAAGCTGTCTGGCTGCTACAATAACCGCGACTTATTGTTAGTACTACCACCAGCACCACACACACGTTACATACTACCATTCGAAAAAGATGAAGCACACCTAAGATAAAGCTGTCTGGCTGCTACAATAACCGCGACTTATTGTTAGTACTACCACCAGCACCACACACACGTTACATACTACCACCAGTCGGCTAATATTGAATTTATCATGAAGTATGTGATCTGACCAAGATAATGTTGGGTGATGAGAATGTTGATGATGATGATGAAGATGACCAAGAGATTGATGCGAAATGAAAATTAAGAAACGCAACGTGAACTCATCTCGAGGAAAGAAGGAAATTAGCTTTTAAAGGCTTATCAACCTTCACCATCAGCAGCACCGCAATCAGTACACTCTGTTTCGTGCCTGTTGCAAAGTCTAGTGAAGTTGCGTTCCCTCTTTCCTTTCTGTCTCTGCTTCCTGTACATTTTGCAGGAAGGGGCACGTAAGTAATAATAAATGGACAGTGGACAAGTTGAAATCATTCATAATATTTTCACGGATCAGTTATCAATTATTTTCTCCTGCTCCCTCCGCTCTCCACTAGTCCGCGTGCCTGTGTATATGCGTGGCGAGCATAATGTTTCTTTCCAATATTAAATCAGCCATGCAACATGTAGCATTATTACAAGTAATGTAATTGCTGGGAAGACCTCTCCTACGAACGTAACAGCAATTCACTTTACGCCACATTTACTCCCCAGCAGCAGCAGGGCAGACAAGAGAATATTACACTGGCGTAACTCCGAAAATCTAGCTGTTGCAATAACCCAATAAGAATTTTGAAAGCCCAAAAGTACCACAAATATCTCTGCATTACAGAAACTGAGTGAGTGACTCACATTCACTTATTTATTTTGTTGAGCGCGTGCATACGAAAAGGGAAAAAGGCGGATGATGGGATGCTGATGAGATTGGAGATTCTAGAGAAATTGTAATCAATAATCATAATAATAATGATAATAGTAAGGATGATACGAGAAGAAGACCACATGCATGCCCTCATTTGATCATTTTTCCTGCTGATGGCGATCATCCTCGTCACTTTGTGATCACTATCTCCATCTTCTTTCTATCTTTCTCTCGCTGAGAAATCAATGCGCATTTTTATCTGATCAGCTTAGTTTTTCATCATGAAAAACATTTTGGCCTTGTATGAGTTCCCTTCTGGGCTCAATTTCCTCGTGATCTCCGCCACAAAGGAAAAGGCACACAGACACACAGTAAGTCATACAATATTGCATAGAAAAATAAGGAAAAGGATTTATCAGATCACTTGATCAGAAAATTGTTCCCTTTTTGAATACTATATCAGTCAGCAACTTTGCTAGCCAGTCACTTTTACTACGTACAACTACTATTATTGGCGATGGTTCCCAAACATCGGTAAAATGCCCTCGCACTCCTCGCATACTACGCTCCCTTTTCTACTTTTACGATATTACGATGATATGATGGGTAATAATAGCTTTTTAAATGACTCCAATTGAATAGTTCGCTGCAGACTGCACCAAAACCAAAGGAACAACGGTTGCTGCTCTGTTCATTCTTTATCTTCACTAAGAAAGAGCATAGGTAATAATCGTAATGATAAAAATAGTGGAAACTCCTCCATCTCTCTTCCTCCATTTTAATACGAATAGGAAAAAAATTACTTGGTTTGTGCACGCACATGCCATAGTCCGGATATTATGCTTTGAGCTACGACGCAGGCTACTTGGGGTAAGGATTCCGACTTTTTCGGATCCCAAAAAGGTGTTCAAAGTGATTTTTGATTTTCATATATCTCCCCTCATCTTGTTGATCCCACATTTCTTTGGCCTAGGCTATTTGGGGTAAGGATTCCGACTTTTTCGGATCCCAAAAAGGTGTTCAAAGTGATTTTTGATTTTCATATATCTCCCCTCATCTTGTTGATCCCACATTTCTTTGGCCAGTATTCCACCATTGGCTGGTGCAGAGCTCCCAAAAATAATAACACGTTGAAATATAGTAGTTTGTGTACGTGCAAGCATCTACAGACATTTCCCGAAAAAATCCATGTTGTCCCAAGGAGGAAATTAAAAGCTAGTCGAGACGGAATCAAACTAGTGGGCTTTTATGTTTTCTTGTTGATCATTAGCCTTTTTCGTTGCTTCTATTATTAGCTATTTGTCTGATGCTTACTTCGATTATCCCGGTGCCTTTGAGCTCTTTACGTACCACTGTTGCTTACTACAAAGGTATATTTAATCGTACCGTAATCATAATGAAATATATTTTTTGGTACGAATTAAAAGAAATGTATTCCTGTGCAAGTTATCGTTTTCCATAAACATGGAGTTTGAGTTACTTAATCTTCCGGTTGAGGTGAAAAGGGTCATATACGTTGTATGTACTGTGTTATTGGTCTTCGTTTTTAAGGTGAGCAAAGGTGGATGCACGCCGGCAGCTAAGTTTGTAACTGGAAGTGTGCACCTTCATTGGAAGAATAATAGTACACGACACAGCAACAACAATAAAAGTCATTGATACGGAAAGCCTGGTTACTGTGTACAGGACAAAGACCCTATTTGTTAAGCCGAAAAGCTACAATTTTTTCCAAGATCACATAAATCATACATTATTGTATCGAATTTAAGCGGTAAAGACTAGAGACATTCCAGCAACAACTATACGCAGCAGAGTAGTTTGTTGGTTTGATAGACGGTGTTTGGTGTAACGCTGATGATGATGCGATTACAGATCATGAAACTGCGACTGGGAATACAAGAATAGAGGTAACAAAGCAGAACAAGTAACTACAGATTTTGAACGTATTGCATTTCTACAAGCACAACAGAGCAGATTACAAATACGATATAAATACACAACGCGATGTCAGGAAATGGTTATGCGATTATGTGCCTACGCAGGGTGAATTCTCCACCGAGAGTCTCTCATTTCCTCCTGAGGCAAGTTGAGAAGAGAAAAGTGGCAAACACATTCCCGAAACAGATTTTTCCAGACATTTCTATTCTAAAAAAGAGAAGTGCAAGTTTTACTTTTATAGTGTAGTAGGGATACAAAGACACTTCAAGAAAGAAATATATAGTTTCTGAAATGTGTGCCTATTTGTCTATATCCTTTTGCTAGGTCCCCTGCCAGTTTTGCTTCTTTTCGAGAAAACTTTCGCCCAAAATAGCTACATGGCTAAGAGGCGTCTGCAAAAGTAGCCTGGATTCTGCATTCACGCAGACGAAAATACTGTTGGTGTAGTAGTGGTTTTTTTCTTCATCTTTTTTTCTGAGCTTACTCGTCTTTACATTACAACTTTCCCTGGAAAACCTGGAGCAAAATAAGGGCAAACTCCGGATCCTTTCAGTTTTCCCATTGGGAAACCGGGGTAGAAAAACAAGACGAAACCAACATTCAACTAGGCGCATGATGGGTTTAAAGCTCTTAATGTTTCGAGCAGGAAAATTATGTTGTTGTTGTTCAAGGACAGAATTATGTTGGTAGTGATGCTCGTCTTCATCATCGTCATAATGATGATGAGATCAACAGACGAACAGCAGCAGCGATCATCATCATCGTAATATGATGCCCCGTTTGAATGTAGGTTAATATAAGTTGCGCTCTCCGACGTCAAAAAATTTGCCTGTCGGTTCAAACAGAGATGGGGCATTGTTTTTCGGGTGCAGAAATACCATTACATAATAGGGCTATATTGCATTGGCTATGCAGTAGTGAGCACACATTGATCATAATCGCACGTTTCTTGCCAAATCCATGTAGCCTTTTCTGACGCTGGCAAACTTTTTCTCTTTCCTCAGCATGGTTTGTTTTTCTTGTTAAAACTCAAGTGGTTCCTCTGACACGAAGGAGTGAACCTAGTATAAACACAAACACACACGCATATTTCCATCATTACTGTTCCGTGACCAACAACGGAAGGAGGAGAGTCGGAGAAAGGAGTTAAGACGAACATAAAGAGAGAAGCTAAAAATGAGGCACATTCGCCTACCCATTTCTCTGGAGCAAAATAATGTTTACATGTAGTGTGGTTGCTGCAGACAGTTACAGGGAGAGAGAGTTCCTCGTCTAACGGTTCTGTTGTAGACATTCAGCAGCCTTAATATGGCAAAGTCCCACTTTTTCCCTTCTCAGAAACCCGTTTTTGGAGAAGATTGAGAAGAAGGAGGTAACCGCAAGTGACTTGCTTGTCTTTCACTTTGTTCCTCTTTCTCTCTCTCTCTCTCTCTTCTGTATATACTTTTGCCTTTTTACACGTCCTTAAGCATGTGTGTCTGCGAGATATATCACATTTAGTTCATTGGTTGATTGTGTGTGCATGTCTGTGTCCTCTGGAGAATTTATGTGCAGAAGAAAGATACAAATTTTAGTTGGCTTCGGATTTACAATGAGCATCATCATCATCATATTCCCTTCGCCATATCATGTACCTACTTCTCCAGTGATCATCATCATGATTACCCTGAATCTTATAAATGCGGCACACTGCTCACTGGCGCAAGTTAAAAATACGGTGTCTGGTTAATGTATGCTAAGTAAGTGGAGCTGCTAGATAGTTCGACCAGAGCGCTTACAGTGTATCCACAGATAGCAAAGTGGGTAACGGAAACGACAGGCGAAGC
>JAHZNB010000173.1:0-12906 GCA_027744295.1 Callyntrura guangdongensis | reverse complement strand
CCTTTAGAAATACTTATGTACAAAATATGTACATATATTACACAGTTGTAAGAGTATTTTAAAGGAACAATTCGACTTTTAGGTCGAAGCCTCTCAAATTTTTTTTATCATTGCAGGGATGCTGCACATGATTGAATTGGCTTGACTGCGTACTATACATCAAACAACTTGTGGTTCCCGTTGCTGCAGACGCTAAGATGAAATCCACGGATAATGTTATTATTGTTAGTTCTATCTAGCACATTGAGTGTTCGAGTCATTGATTTCATTTTGCACATATTCCTACTGTTTACAAGGACAATCTCCATATGCTTTTACATCAGACTTCGTCTCCTCTTTCTATTTTGTAGGGAGATATTTCTTGAGCCATTAGGTTAGAACCTCGAGTAACACACGTTTTAATCTTATTGGTCTGAAGTTGGAATAATTAAATCTTTGATAATATGATGAATATCCTGTGTTTGAACGACATGTATGGTTTTGTTGCTTGTATACAAATATCTACTTTCGCCAGTCCTTCAAACTAATGAGTCAAACTTTCTTTATTCTGTAGTCTCGGTTCTCTTGCTGCTGGTAATGCATGCAATGCCAATGTCACCTTCAATTAATCATTCATCCACATCCAATAATTACCAATTAGCATAGCAATTTACCGTAGGGAACTTGTAAGAAACTTTACGGAAAGTATTCCTAATTCATGTAAGTTTAACTTCCCTTTTAGCTTACTAAAGTTGATTAGAGTGACGACTGAATGCCAGGTGAAAAGTATTGAACTTTACAAAAATACGAACTTAATTAATTACGTACGTTGTAAAGCAAAACTATATATTATGCATGCAGTTTACAGTCACTAGTCATTGCTTTCTACGTTCACGTTGCCCCAAAAAACATTTTAGTCCAACCTCAGGTCAAATCAATCCACAAACACAAAGGATGGAAAAGCATGATATCGTGTGCAAGTTGAGTTGATTCTTACAATACGTACAATAGTACAATTTACAATATATGCATACTATGCAGAGCAGAACAGACTCCAAACGCAGATTATATGATCAAATTTGCTTTCTAATTTGATGCTGTTGCCGTAAATTGACAATTTATTGTCAAACTTAATATAAAGGAATACAAAAAGGTAGACGTAGCACTAAATTCACGTCGTATTATGATCAACGAATCAAATGGCTGAGTACCACAAACTGTGCTGGGACCATATTCTTACAACATGTGCATGCCTACTTTTATGTTTAGTACTATAACGTCAAGAAATACAGGCTATTGTTTTTTACAGTACAACTTACTTCGTCATAAAAGAAAGTGCAGTGTTGAGTTGAGAAAGTGAAAGATCATTAATAATGCAACATTATTGTGTGCTCTTGTGAGTCTCTTAACTAGCAAAGAGTTCAATAAAACAGTAAATGATTTTTCCGAAAAGTGGCTTTTGTGTGAAACAAGCTGTCTCATATTGTATTGGTTTTCATCAGTTGGAAGTAGCCAAACTACGGAAAGCTTCAATTTTCTTGCCCGAAAGTGGCAGATGATGCCTACAAATTTCACCACGACATAATAAATGTCATATCCCAGAATATCTTAGGCTTCGACTCTATACTTGAATTTCATGCTATCGGAGAATCGTAAGCATGTATGCTTAAATGTCGCCATTCTGTATGGATATTGATACCAGTCAACAACAAATAAGTAACTTCTTACGAGTTGGTAGACAATAATAGACACGAGGAGGTTTACAACAACAAAAAGACTTTCGAAGAAAGATATTACTACACGCTGGTATTTATGTAGGCATTTTGGTACACATCTCTCGGATATCTCGTTAAGTACAGGGAAAGTGTGTATGTGTTTGGAGTGGAGTAGAGTGTGTAAGTATTTATATCGCTTCGCGGTACACACACATGTATTTGAAAATGCTAATTTAAACTGTCTTGAATAATAATGGGTGATGTACTGCAATTTTATGTATGGTGATGATAACTTCATAGAAATGGATGCGTGGGCTTCACTCGAAACCCTCGAAATTGTTTTGTACTTTGTGTGTAATGTGCTCTTTCAAAGTAAATGATACTCCCAAAACAGCAGAGAACCAGAGATCCAACTTAAATGTGGAAAATGCTACATGATATTCCAAGTGATTTTTTTTTCGTTGTGAAAGAAAATGAGATGTTGAAGGGAAAAGAGTACAATAATTTTTTGCTCTTTATATTTGAACGTAAAGTAGAGAAGAGTGCTGTTCGTATAAAATGGGTCTGTTAAAAATAGTATACTTTCAACCATGGAGAAAGGGGGAGGGTAGCCATCAAAATATAATCATGATCGTCAGGATGATGACGCTTTATTTTACAGTAATATTGTTCCCTTCCAGTTCCGTATTTCATTTGCGGTGACATAAATGAAAGACGACAACTGTGTTACAGCGTGTGGTATACTTTTGGTGGTTAAGTGAGTCGACGTGTGTAGCTGTGTACGTCTTGGTTTGCGGTTGGTACCCAGGATGGGGAAGGGTGATTACATTTGGACGACTGGTATATATATGGACACTCTTTGGTTTTTGCTATTCTTGCGAGGAGGAAACTACTTCACATATACATATATGCATGCAGGATATAATATAATGTGCACATAGTTATAAGTGTATACTTTTACACAGTATTTCCTCTGTACTGTGAGATTAAACTATTACAAAAATTAGAAATACAGTTTGATGTTGTTTTTGTCTGGAAATATCTTTGAAAACGAAACTCTTTCTTGGCAGCTTCGGAACTGTGAGACAAAGTTATGACTTACCACGAGGAACTTTATGCCTGTGCATAGATGCTTATACTACAACTACCGAATAAAGAAGACTTTTCTGTACCGTAGCCATCATCATTCCTGCTGATGGCATGTCCTTCCAACCAACCTACACAATCCGCCTATGTAATGATATAAATTTAGGCATAGAATCTCCCTATCAGACAAAGAAACATTTCATATAGTGAAAAAACAACTGCTAGTCATTGGGTTTTATTTTTGGTTACCCTTGGTCATGTACATTTTCGTTGCAGCAAAAGTTTCTTTTCGGTGAATAGGAGCGTGCCTCATCTCATCCCATTTTGTCTGCTGCCCGCCTGTTTGGGGAATAGGTTTCAATCAAGACATGAATAAAACTCGTCCCTCGTGTATGCATCGCGCCAGCAAGAAAATTGTTCCAGTGATAATTCTGAGTTTGCTAAAACTCCCGAGGGGCTCTTAAAAGCATGGCTGCCACGATGGGCAAGACGCTGCGGATGATAATGATCATGACGATGGATGAGGACGGCTCCAGCAGTAGAGGAAAGTGAACCTAAAAAATCGCGGAGAAGAAGGATGTATTCCAACTGCCTGCCGTTATGATTATGGAGCTCAACTTGTAGGCTTTTTTTATTTATAATCGTATGGAGAAAAAAATCTACGTGAACTATTTTGACGGCAACAAAAGTGACAACTGGCAAGAGTCCTGACAGCGACAGTGATACTGATAAAGCTGGTATCATAAGATACGCTGACAAAAGGTAAGTAACCGCACACCCACTTTTTGAACATGTGCGTCGTTGCTGCTGGAATTCGGTATATATCGTCTTCTCAAGACGACAAAATAAAATGAGGATAGAGTCTACCAGTAAATGTAAGTATTTCACCATTCACCACTACTCACCGTACATGCCTTATGATAGTTCATTTGGGATTATACGACGATGATTTTATATTGCCGTTTATTTTTGGTAAAAAATTAAGAGAAAGGATTCACCATCAAGGCTCTGAACAGAGGAAATGAATGGGAAGAGCTCGTTCATTTAAAATTCTCAAGTCAGCCAAAAATCTTTGATAGCATCATCGTCATCGCATAACGCAATATCGTTACTCTGCAACGTTATACCTATAAGTCCCACACGTTACTTTTTCCTATATACTATCTGCTAATGTGAATACATTTTTCTTCTTTCTTTTAAGCGTATATAGGATAAAAATACTGGATAAATCTTGATAAGCCAAGACACTAATTTAATAGATTTTGCATCACTTCATATATCAGTCGGCCTGTGACCATAAGACTGTCACAACTGCTAACATGTAGAAACACGGGAAACGGTTTAGTAGGAATATATTGGTATTTTGGTGTCTCCATTCGGTAGACAGAACTAAACCTTCTAGTATAACAGTGTTATACCACGATGATTTCAGTAGGACATGGTGCTCGCTTTTGCATTTTATAGTAACGAAATTTATCAAGATTACAACAGTAATTGAGAAATGCTGCTTCAATTGTAAACACGTTAAAAATTTAGTCATTTTGAAAGAGAAATGACACAAAAAAATGCACAAGGAGAATAATTTTGTAATTAAAGTAATAATTTGTATGCGTTTTTTGTCCAAAAACAAACAAAATGAATGCTGCATTAGGTACTTTCGAATTTTTGCTGCAATATTCCCTCTTCAAGAATGCAACATAATCTACTAAACAGTTAACGTTTTTCACAACTTGGTCTATTTATGAACTGTCAGCCTCACTTTCTTAGTGTCATGTCTAGTAGTACTGATAACTTCGTGAAATGACTTACAACTACTCTTTGAACAAGAACAACTAACAAAAGTACAAACTTGGCTTTTCTTTCTTTGGAACTACTGGAACAAGTGAAAGAGTAATGACAGGTTTTGAAAAGAATGCACTAACTCCAGAGGGCGCTTTTACGGAAAGTCGTATATGCTCGTATGCAAGTACAGTAGCATGCACTTAAATAATTGCATAAAAATCGTTTGTATGCAAAACATGTGCTCGTTTGAGAGTGTTACAAAATCCTAGGTGAAAGCAATATCTTTTAGCCAGGGTGTTATTCCTCGCCTCGTCCTCGTGTGTATACTTTTCTAACACTTGCTTTGGCGTCAGAATATTGATGTTACTCTGCTGTATATTAAGGCCCTGTTGAATATTGATGTTTGTCGATTTGTCCATAAATTACCGAATGAGATTCGCTTTCAAATTTGGTGCAAACTAGACGACACTTATTTCTAATAAAATGTAAAAAAATATATCTTACCTTTTGTTTATGAGGATTACGCTTTAAAGAAGGGCCCAGTTTGTGACAAAATGTGTAGGCAGACTTGAATATCGAAAAAGGTTTTTAAGTAAAGAAACTCTTACAATGCCCCAAATGTCTCCTGCAAGTCAGTGTCACAAAAGTAAAGTTGTTATTTTCTTAAATGACTACTTTCTACAAAAGAGCTGACAAAACGAACACAAAAAAAATCGAGTAAACTGAAATGCACAAACTAGTATAATGTATGTACTAGTTATAGAGTAATTCTACTTCATATGACCATTTCTCCGGATTTCCTATTACATTTGAAACAATGCTTTAGATATCTGCAGAAATCCTTCAAACAGCCAAGAAAACTTTGTTACTTTTCACCCGCTTGAACACCACCATGTGTAGGCGCAAAACTACCGGAATAACCCTTTCACCTTGCTGCAACACCAAATCCATATGACACAGCCACGAAAATTTCCGTATAAGGAACTACTTAATGAACCAGCCAACCATTCAACCAGAAGAAAATTAATGAGAATTTTTCATAACCATAGGCAGATTTGAAAACACACAGGCAAGCAACAGATCTAGAAAGTTTCGTGGCGTCACTACGGATTTCTCTCACTGTCTCTTCTTTCAAAACCACCAAAGAATTAATAAAATCTTAAGCGGCGTGGATGTGTAAGTCGGAAAATATTTTGTTGGAGCAGGTAAGTACATTTTAGGCAAAATGCGCAATGTTTTGGTGAGAAACAGAACGTTTTAAAAGAAATAAAATGAATGGGCGAAACAGAAGCTTTTGCTGGTGTAGTAGTAGTGGTAGTAGTGGATGAGTGGAGAGTGAGGATGCAAATGTTGCGGTAGGTTTCAGCTCCAACTGCTTTTGACGCTGTCAAACAAGAAGCCCGTGCAGTGGAGTCGTGTGGTAGCTTGTGAAATGCAAGCGGCGCTGCTGGTGAATGCTTACTGCTTACAGACGATTCGTCCAAAAACAAACTCTTCCTTTTCACTATATTGCTCTTTCTTTTGTGTACTAGCCTTTCCTCTAGATTATATATGCCTACGCCGAAAAGATCAGTGAAGGAAGCTATACATCATTGCGCCTTGAGGAGATTCTTGATTTTTACAAGCTTTATATATAGAAATGGAAAACCCGAGAGTGGATGAAAACTCATTTTATATTGTGCTTAAAGGATGAACGTTGACTTCTCGTTACAGGTTCTATTAATCCTGGCATTACAAACTGCTTTTTCTTGGGATGTCTCACAGCAGCCCAACAGTGAGCACAAAAGACTTGTTGGGTACGGTACAATATTATTTTGAGGACGCTTGTAATCTTGTAGTTGTGATGAAGTCTTATTTTGTGTTTATGTTATTTCATTCCTTTTGGGGGAAAGAAAATCAAAAGATAATATAATTAGGATTTTTGTGCTTTTGTAATGAGAAATGAATAAAAGCAAGACTACAAAATCGATTCACTTGTATGGCAATTCTCAACTGCATGTATGCAGTATCGTGTAGATGAACAACTCATCTATCATTGGGGAAGCATCCTCTGGGGTAAAAATCATGAAGCGGTTTGAGGAATATAAAATCATAAAGTCTTATGCGAAATAGTTGGGATTGTTACAAATTTCTATAAGAAATTTCTATTATTATTAGCATGTTGGTGAATAATTTTAATACAGGTAAAACTAGGTTGGTGATAAACTAGGTGAGGTGAATAAATAATTTGTTGATTTTGTCTGCCTTGAACAAAAGTATGTACACAATTTAATTTGTTGACTGTATTTTGCTCCTACAGCTTGTCTAATAAAATCGATAATTTACATTACACCGACATCTTAATCTTAGCCATAAAATTAGTTTAAAATCGCCATATGCAATTTCCGGAATGTGGGCGTAAAGGTAGCATCACGGTCACATTTTCATTTAAAATATTCTAGTAGACGTAAGTATGGAGTAGCCGAACAATATAGATGGAACATAATATTAAGAACAACATACAGAGGTTAGAAATATGTACGCGCGATACATATTTACTAAAAAAAATTATATAAGAGAAAGGGGAAATCTAATTTATTGCATATGGTCAGTGCTTATCTTCCCAGTCCAAGTTTTCAAAAGCTGTTTCAAAGATAATAAGCGTACACAGGAATTATTCAATTAATACAATTTATTATCTTACTACCAAAGGCAAGCTGATTTTCCCGCTAATTTTTCAAAATTAGCTCTAATGAGTAGTGACATACTCGGTGTACCAAAGACTTCTCTACTTTACGTCTTACGTCTCGACTCTGTGATGTTTGGCTTAATCTGGGTTCCCTTTGTTGTCGTTGACGCATTTGTTTATTCAGTGTCCATTACTTTGTAGTTTAAGTCGAATAGGAAATGTCTACGGTTTATACACAGAAGAGCTAGAAATTCAGTCCTACGAAAGGGGAATAGATTACCCGGGGCTTGTCCCATTTGCCCTCCATCGTCTTTATTTTACGCTTATGGTCAGATCAGCTCTCATTTCATTTCCATTCATGTGTCAGATTGCATTCATGTGAACTGCACGTACGGATGTAATTTATTTGTAGATAGGTTTTGTAGCTCATTTTAAGAACTCCTTTTCCCTGAGTGAGAGTACTTTTGGAATTCAAAATGCATGTACAACAGTAGACACCATTTCCTTTTTTCTTTGGAGGAAACTGAAACAAGTGCTTGAGAAAGCCTCAGTTTCCTTTGAAGCTTCCGGTGATGGGAAAGTAAAAAGCCTTTTTACCTTCTAGCACTCAATTTACTTTACTCTTAACCATGGAATGGAATAAGTATTAACGTGTATCTCTTACCAAATGCGTCAAGATATCTCGAATCACGTGATTAAAAAATGTGCTGGTCTTGTCCGCAGACCGAGACACATCGTGAAACATGTTGGTTTGAAAATGGAAATAAGCTCATTAAGATGAAATGTTACTATCTCGGTGGTTTTGTTGTTTTACTGATTCAGACTTCAAAGATGCGATCAATTATGTTCTTCTCGACAATTTTTATGACTTTCTCTGCATATGTCATATTATTTGTTTGAAATTTTACTGTTTAATGAAAATTGAAGCAATTCAAGACACTTGATGTTTTACATTTTCGCTACTAGTNAGCCCAAAATAAAACCACCATAGGAAATCTGACAAAAGCCTGATTTTTTAATTAGAAGTGCATTTGATCACTCTGCAAGATCCTTGATCACATATCACATCACTTTACTCCGAATGCAATGAAACTCGTACAGAACCGAGCAGAAAAAGTTTACTCATTGTTATGCTAATATCCGTTTGCCAAACATGAAAAGAAAAAATTGCTAATGCATGATGCATCGTAGTTTAGGTATTACTACTAAAGCATGTAATTAGCTTCATACCTGTTTTTTCAGACATGCGGTGCGGCGTCATTGTAATGTCATCTTCCCGGTTAATAAAAACGAATCCCTACATAGTTTACATCTGTAAAACATGCCCTTTAAATCTAAGTTGTAAAGAGGAGAATGGGATGGGCAAATGTATTGAAAGCGGCAGAAGTGTGAATGCATTGTGAATAATAGGATGATGATACACCTTTTAGCTACTACATCCTACAAACTGTAGCACCCTTTATTTTTATCGTCTGTATAGTACGAGCTCTAAAAAAATCTTGTTTTCAGAAAACATTGAGCAGCTAAACAAACAAATAGTATTACTACCACTACTATTACTATCTGTACATACCCAGGAATAAATTTTGTTTAAAGATATATTCGACATTTGTTGCATTAAGGGCGCATGAGGTGCATACAAGGTACGGTGAAAAATGAGCAGAACTCTATCTGTAATACATGCCTCTTTAAATCTAAGTTGTAAAGAGGAGAATGGGATGGGCAAATGTATTGAAAGCGGCAGAAGTGTGAATGCATTGTGAATAATAGGATGATGATGATACACCTTTTAGCTACTACATCGTACAAACTGTAGCACCCTTTATTTTTATCGTCTGTATAGTAAGCGTTCAAAAAAAATCTTGTTTTCAAAAAACATTGAGCAGCTAAACAAACAAATAGTATTACTACCACTACTATTACTACATACCCATACCCAGGAATAAATTTTGTTTAAAGATATATTCGACATTTGTTGCATTAAGGGCGCATGAGGTGCATACAAGGTACGGTGAAAAATGAGCAGAACTCTGTAGTATAACAGAAAGGTAATATATATTCGGATCGTTTGTATGCTTTGTTTGTTCGTGAAATGCTGAAAGATCATTATCAATAGATTTCACTATCACGTTGCTGAGTATATAGACAAGACAAGTACACATACACACATACATGGTCATTGGGAGCGAGCAATTTTTCTATTCATGAAGCGTATATTTTGCCTTGAACGTGCACCTGTGCATACTCACCATCACCAGTTTCCAATAAATTGCATGCAAAAGAAATTTTCAAAGGATACAATATTTTTATTTCAAACTCATGAATTTTATATAAAAAACCTAACTTTTAGTTTGAACATTCTTGGTAGCAGTAATTGAACACTACGTATGCAGCAAGAGTTTATTTTCCTGCATCTAGAAAGACAGTGACACTATTCCCTCACTGTAAGTAAACATAAAATATATACGCGTCACACGAAAATGAATGCTTTTGTTGGAAAACATATTCTTTTAAAGTTATTTTCTGATATCATCTGTTGTGATAAAAATATTCACTGTGTAATAATCAATGACCTGTGGTCTTGCATAACACCCTAATGCAACTTGTAGTGTAAAATTGTAGGCACTTCAAAGGACGCTCGACTAAAATTTGCAATTCGATGAAGATGCCGTCTTTTTTACTCCTTTCTTAAAATATAAAGAAATGCTCATTTACAATCGAAAATCAGTTGAGTTCAGCCCAGTGTGCTGTATATACACAAAAGAAAAGGAAAAAAATGGGAAACGTTAAAAAAGCTTCTTCTTCTTCTTTTTATGCATACGCTTTCATTATAAACTACTTGGACAAACATTATTCTCAGAACCGACCAGCCAGTAACTCATTCTAGTGAGTAGCGTTCCTCCTCCGTGTCACCAACAAGTAAAAAATACTCCCCCATTTAGAAGAAAAGGGAAGAAATACACACACACACACGTGTGCCTGCTACTTACTACATATACTGGCTACATATGTTTGTGTATTTCTTTAAAATGTTAATATCACATACCTATACACATCCCTTTCTTTCTGTCCTGCTTTTCTTCTCTTTTGCGGGACATTTTCCTTTTGTACTTTTTTCTGCCTTGTTTTAGTAGTTAGCTGTACAAGTGAATGACGATGTTACCGACACATAGCCGTTGATCGTATTCTTATAAACAATCACTTTTCATCCGCTTCTTCTGCATACACTACAACAAAAACATTTTTTTCTTCTTATTTTGTCTCATGAGATGCTGTTCACACAGCGATGAATGAAGGGAAAAGGGAAGAAAAAATACGGCTGAAAGTCGCGACAGTGCAAGGGTAAGCAATATACAAAAAAGATATGTAGTCAGTTGTCAGTAAGGCTTTCACCGCCCCGCATTCCACTGAGTTGTGGTAGGTTACAGATTTTTAGTGGTTTTCTTCTATCGGATTATACATAAATAGCTTTTCAACCTTGGTTCATGGACTTTAGGGTGAAATAAAATATATTCACGCTTTCTTTCTCAGCGGAACGTCTTTCTTCGATTCCACTGTACTTTTAGTTGAGCACCACGTACGTTTTTCACATAATATTATTCCCCAACACTGTGTTGTCTATACCGGGAAGGCTCGATTATAATATGACTGGAAAACATATAAGCTGCAGAAGGCAGTCCAGCTTGTCTAAAACTGCTTTTTTGCATTTTTATCGAGATGGTCTCTTGGTAGTCTCCGGACTTTTCTCTAGGCACATAATAATATAACATAATATATACCATCGCACCATCATCCCGGCTTTCAACAAAGCTCATTCACTTAAGTCAGTCTTAGTCACTAGAATGTCTGAAAATTACAAGCGACTTACATACTTCATGAAAATTGCTCCTACTAGCGGTAACTACATATATTATTTATATATAAATGCTCTCTGCCATTTTGTAGTGCATCCAAGCAGCACAACAGCAGCGCAGCAGCAATGGTGTATGTGGTTAGGCAAGAAAGTCGTATCATGTTTTAATATGAAATGATGTTGATAGTTGATGGCAGTTTAGAGGCATGTACGGCCTCTTAGAGAAGCAAGGAATGCTGATGTATGAAATGGCTCATAACAATTTGTACAAAAGTAATTGTACTGGTAGTACTACTATTATGCATTAAAGGCTACTGTTAAATATGTTGCTGAGGGTCTATACGACATAAAAGCAAGCTTGTTCCTCTTCGTTTTACTAATATGCAATTGCTTTACGTTGTAAGCTTTCTATCTCTTTCTTCTTCTTTAGGTTTGTTACAAACAAATGAAAGTAAATAGAGCACGAGCGGTGGAATAATACGGCACAGCGGTGTGGCTCAGGAGTGTTTGTGCATGCATTTTCTGTGTTTTATGCATTTTATATACCTAGAACATGGTTTGGGAGAGAGACATGTTTTTAAAAGTTCAGAGATGCTGCTGCTGACGACTTTTGAAAAAAATGCATGGGTACGTTAAGCGCAGCGGTGTTTGCATATTTGTTTGACTACTTTATGCAAAAAGTGGGCAGAATGAAAGAAATTACAGGGAGGGAGAGGGAGCCATGCAAACGGTCACACAAGGAGTGAGAGAGAGAAAGAGTAGGAGAACACACGCGTCCACAGTCCACATGAACACATGAAAGAGTACACGACCACGAGGACGAAAAGAAACTCTGGATCACTTTTCAAGCTCATTTATAATTCTGTAGTAAGTTACATTCTAGCTGGACAATTCTTTATCCAAACTTTTCACCAGTGTTGTAAAAAGTGGAGTCTACACAATTTTGCAGGATGACTACTAGTATCATTATTGAACAGACACACACTTTTCATAAGTTTGAAAGCAATGGAGGAAGGGAAAAGGAAGAGATTTCGGGAAAATGTCAGGAGAAAATAATGAAATCTATCTTGTTCATGCACGGGTTTGTAATTTGTAAAACTCTGTTCCTGGCGAAGTAACAGGCAAAGCAAACAAATTACTTTTTTATAAGTGACAAAGTGAAATGAAATCGGCGTAATGCACAGAGACAGAGAGAGAGAGAGAAAAAAAGCGCGACAAAATATTGTACATGTCATTAACTGGCGATAATTGAATAGAGGGCTTTATTGTGGTAAGTCAGCAATGCCACAATCATGAACCCATTTGTACCTACTGCAGTTTCTACTTATCATTTTTATCCTCAGTCGAGCGAGTCGTAGGAATATAAATGGGCGACAGAAAACTTGTAGAGAGAAGGGAAAGTAATAACGGAAAGAAGGTGATGATGCTAAAATTGCTGTGTACTTATTCTTCACTAAAACGGAAAGGAAATGGAGGCAGCTGTTTTAATCGTTTCTTCCAGCAAAGTGCATTTGTTATTGCCAGATTTGGAAAACTTTGCATCTTTTCCGTTTTACCCTTGTATTGTCCGTTGTCATCTGGGAGTCGGTAACGTTTATCTGTAAACATGTATGGAGTTTTGGGTAGTTTCGGTTTACCACCAGAGAAAAGTTTAATGTACCGGAGGGGAAATGAAAGCGACTATGAGGATGTTCAGCCACTCGATTGATTCTCATTCTGATGCAATTATAGAAGTGTTTTTAGAAAAATAACTGGAAAATTAGGAAGTAAGAATTAATAGTTTCCTTATATTAAACCCAAAGTCTAAACTGAAATACTATATA
>JAHZNB010000172.1:0-17465 GCA_027744295.1 Callyntrura guangdongensis | reverse complement strand
AGTGTACCAAAGTGTATATTACTGCGTCAAACTTGGCTGCACATAAAAGAACTCATAAGATGCAACTGTGCCAGTGTCCCGATTGTGGGAAGTCGTTCAGAAAACAGAATACTATGATTATACACAGTAACCAATGTCGTCGAACCGTCAAACCTTTTGGTTGTATTTTCTGTACAAGGATGTTTGCCAGAAACGACGGTTTGTTCGCTCATCTTCGCAATCACAGCAGGGAAAAGCCATATGTATGTGGAAAGCGTGGAAAGGAAGCTTCCAATATTACGGCATTAAAACTACACCATACGATGAGAAACCATAAAATGTCAACACTATTGTAAGATGTGTGTTTGTAAACATAATATAAGCTACAATCGCTTAAAAAATTGTGCGCTATGTGTAATTTTAAGTTGGATTTTTTATTCCTTTGAATTAATACTGAAACAATGTTTACATGGTTTACTTTACTAAAGAACATTTCACATAATATATTGTGATTCCCATGCACAGTATTGTCTTCCAGAAAGAATTACATAATTCCAGTGTATTTTGTTGTTGTTAGATATTTCCCCTATTCATAAATCTTGGAAAATAACTTTTTTAACTTTAAAGTACATTAGGTAGCCAAATGTAATAATGTAACAGTTATTAGTTAATTAGCCAGTAATGTGCTACATTTTAAGATATAGATAAGTTAATCAAGGTTGGAGTAATTGCGATGTCCGCTGATGGTAGCCGGGATTTAATCTGAAATGAAAGAACATCAAAAATGGATAATATATTATTTTAATGTAAAAAAATCAATAATTCAAGTTAAGTTGTTAAATAATAGTTCATTGTTGCCCAAATAGGTGCCTATGTTCATGCCCTCCATCAACAGGTTTTATTTAAAGAAACAAAATAGCGTGTTTCTTTTCTAAACGCAGCTTTAATAGTCATATTTATGTGCAAAGAAAGCTTCCGTTTCCAGTAGTCTTTATATACTTTTAGTTACCACAAATCTTTCCCTTTACTAAATTTTCATCATTTATTATTTAACTATACTTTAAATTTGTAAATTTTCACCCAAAAATACCAACTACTTTACTGTGGGGTTGAAAGGAGGCACAGTCGTGTTCAAATAGTTCTAGTGCTTGATCGTCCGCAGTGCTCAGCAATACCAGTGTGTAATTTCTGCACGCGGTGCAGTAATCATGAAAGGAGTAAGTAAAAATAAATAAACCGTGGTGCGGGCCGATAAAATATTTTGTTTTATGAGTTTCAGTAAAGCAACATTTGAGGCATACAAGCAAAAAGAATCAATAAGATAACTGCTAAAATGGGTATCTTGGGCAATAGTAGGATTTAACGGCTAACTGTGTTTAATTAATTTATATAATACAATGACGGTAATATTGTTACTACTTTTACTTACTTTATTTTGATAAGTAAATGATTTTATTCATTTATTGGTGTATCAAGATATACTTACAATTAAAATATCAGATGTGTGCTTTGTATTATGCTCCATTATGTCAATTAAAGGGACCAAATGTTTTCAAGGGACGAAAAATCAATCAATATTTTTATTTATTTTAAATTTCACAAACAATACAACGCCGTCTGCTCTTTTTCAATTTCATTTGTCATAATGTTTGGACGATCAGATTACTTTTTATATTCTGCTCAACGACTCCGGCCGGATATACAACCCAACGCATCTTTTATGGTCGCAATATCAGGTACATGTAAGGGAGATGATCAAATCTCATGTAATACATTAGACTACCTAGCATGTAACGTTAATTGAGGAGATTTATCCCCTAGCCCTCCTGTCTCCATCTACGCCTATGGCTTAGTTGCACTGATTTTTTTCATGGCAGTACTAAAAAATATTTTTAAAATACCCATTAACACTACAAAATTTTTATATTTAATAAACCGTAATTTCCTTATTAAGTAGTACCATACCGAAATAATTGGTCAGTGTAATTATGTTTATTTGTTGAGGAATTTATTGTGGAATTGAGGCTTATAGGCCCAGTTCTCTTTAAAAGAAGTGTCAGTCGGTTTATATGGCAACTGCCAATCAGGTAGGGCGGCGTCGTCCTAAAATAAGCAAATAGATTATAATTTAATATGTATGTGTGGCAGGTTTGTGTGGCAGATATCAACATATTAGATGTGTTCACCCTTAATTCCTCTTCATCTTCAAAATCCGTCTCTGAATCGTCGTTATCAGAGACGACTGACAATAATAACTCATCCTCCAGTCCTGTGAGTTCTTTAAAATAAATTCATTGATTATCGGCTTTGACTTAATGAGAGATAAAATTTTAGATTTCTGGAAAAAATTAGGTACATACCAGTCATTTTTCAGCTGAAACGGTTGAGCCCGGATAATAGATGTTCTTGTATTACACTGCCAAACGGTTTTGTGAAACATGATCGTTACTCCTGGTATTTCAGTAAAAATAATTCTCGGTGTTCCGACTTCTAACGTTAAAACTGGAACGGGTTTTGAAATAATTGACTTTTATTTATACCGACTGACTGGCTGTATGAAAACGTATACTGATACGTAAAACTGATAGTGATTGAGAGTTTTCATTCTGTGAGATGTGGGTCCTTGATTCAAAAACAACTAACAATAAGTAAACAAACACAGCTTAAAAGCATACTCCAGATTTTTATAAAAACCTCCAATATGGAGCAGTCGGTACCCCAGCAATTTTTTTAAAAAACTCCAATATGGAGTATTTGGTAGTCATTACGTATTTCTAAAACCTCATAATTGGAGTGCGTGGGAGTCAAGGCATTTTTTCAAAAACTCCATATGTGAGCTTTTGGAGCCGAACTGTCGAAAATTTAAATAGTTAATTTACACCTATGAAGAAATTTGGTGTGTTCAACTTTTTCTCGATTCCAAGCGCTATCCGCTATGTAGCGTTGTATTCATGCAGTCATTAATTTTCTCGTCATTTTTAGGGTAAGTTTAGACCCCATTTCTTCCAGAGCCTAGAACATTGTTTGCATTATCCTAATGGGGTTTATCCATAATAAGACTGCATTGTTGTAACTGAAGCATAACTTACCCAGAAAGTATTTACTTATAATATTATGACGCCTTTCGGGTATTTATTATTTCACCGTGTGTGAAGTCGAGATAGTTATGGAGGTATGCATTATGATGCATTCGATATGTACATTTGTTGGCAAACAGGAAGCATTTTTACAAGTTGACGAAGTACCTAAGAGTTACCAGTCATATCAATGGTTGTTATTATACCAGCCATTTGTATGAAAACCTAATAAAAAATAATCAATTGACTTGCTTGGACCACACCATATATCAAAAATCGCCATTTGATGCGAGCACACTCTTTTCTTAATAACTCCGGCCCCTCACATTCGTATGAGACGTGACTTTCGCCAAACCCCTCCAAATAGCTGAGGCTATAGCATGTTAAAAAATTGGCACCACAGAAAAGTGTCACCTGGTAGCAAAACACTCTTTTCTTAATAATAATCTTAATAGGCTAATGACCTCCGTTTGAAAACCAATTTCCCCCAACCTATTCCAAAAAATTTATTCTGCCCTAGCGTACTTTAAAATTAGGTTGATATTGACTGTTAACTATGTGTGATTTCAAATGCACCTACAAATTCAATTACTTTTGTTATCAAATGAATAACGCATTTTCTTGTCCTACTACTTAAAGGAGTTTCACTTGTATGGCTTTGTGAAGCAGATTGAGAAGAAGGGAATTGGTTGTACTTTTGGGAGGTATTTTGGCGTCAACGTTCAGCTTAGCCGAAAAACAACCTTTATAGTAACGAATATAGTAAGACCTGCGTAATCGCAGGCGGAATTTGACTTATATATTGTAATTGACTATAACTGGCTGATAATAAAGGAAATAATAATACAAACCGAATATCATATTAGATACATTTTTGCGTTCCACTTTTGCGGTGAAATAAAAAAATCCCTATTTACGTGAATACAATTTATAGAGTACACGGTTCCAAATTGTTTTATACTTTACACAGTGCATTACCTCACTAAAATCGTTGAAACTGTATCTGCGACCTAAAAATTCAAGCATTATCAATGATGATGAAAGTGGACTGTATGATAATTTATCATACAGTCGACTTTTCCGTTTCAGCTTAAGCGATTATATTAAATTACAAAGAAGAAAAACAAAATAAGTTCTCAATATCTATATGAAGATATTTTTTTTTAATTGATATCATTATCTGTGGTTTGAAATATGTTACGTTATTATTTGAAATTAGTTCACGTATCCAGTGAACATGGTTGACATAATTTCCAGCCAAATCGTCTCTTTGAATACAATAAGAAATAGTGTGTTGTAAAGTCAAAGTTTAATTTGTTTACGGTCTGAATATGCACAATTATAGCCAGTGATTGGATTTTAATGGACAATCCAAAAAATTCCCTTGATGATAATCCTTAAACTGTTACGTTTGAGTCATTAAGTTAATTGTATACGTTTTAAAGTTGTTTTAAGTGTGTATATTTACAAAATTGTTTTTACTGGTTATCCAGAGGAATGGACTTACATCAAATTGTGAAGTCATTCATTATATAACATTTTGTAAATAAACTGTCAAATCTGAAATTTCAGACCAACTTGAACCTCAGCTCAAAATATCACCTATAAAATAAAGCCCTGTACTGTTTTTGAAAATGCCTTCGTCACTTACACTAACGGTATTCCAACTGAACCAGCAACTAAACGATATCATTTTCCCTTTATTTCCGCAACGTTGGTCCCCTGAAAACTGCTTCTGGACCACAATTGACAATAGAACATCAGGTCGATTTGGTAGAAAAAGTAAACGCATTTTCATTTTGTCAATAGCATGCAAGTGTGTTTGCATTGTTACGTTTTGTATCGCACTATTGTGCATGTCCCAGCCTTCATGCGAACAATATTTCCAAGCTGGACCAGTATTTGCATGTGCCAGTGGTTGCGTTCTTGTGATTATATCTACAAGTGTAGATGTAACTATGCTATTATGCAGTGACACCATCCTACTTCCTACGAATTCGCGTTACCAGTTGGAATATATATGGACCCGAGGAAATCAAAACTACAGATTTTCTTTTGCCGGTACTTGTGCATAATTTTTTGAATTCTTATAATGATAAGTCAAAAGGTAAACTATCAAAACAAATTCAATTTTCAGGCTATGATGGCTGGATTATTGCAACCTTTTTTGGATCGTCAGTTCTGTTACCAATACTGTTTGGCCTGTGTCTAGGTATAATGAATTGGGACCCAGTTTCCATTCTAGTAAACGCTTTTCAAATTAATTTTGGCTTTGCACATACAGTGTACGGAACAATTTGTCGATTCTTGTTCCTGCAAATTTTTGCACAATGGGTAATAGTTTCAAGTCGAACAAGTCTGGTTTTCGGCATGTCAGCAGGTTTCTCTATGACGAATCTTTTTAAATTTATGTCTAGTCAGTCAATAAATATTTTATCAATATCATTATATAAACAGTTAAGTATAGACAGAAGTGTAATTTGCAAATGCGAAAAAATTATTACTTTTTATATTCTTGGTTTGGTAGGGTTCATTGTCTGTATTTCTTTAGCAATGTCGCAAATAGCTCTGGTTATCCTCAACGAACCAATGATTTCATTATCTGCTGGCGCTTTGGGTGCACTTTTAATGTGCGTGCTTGTTATGACAGTAAATATTCTTTGTGCCGTTTAACGATATTTCAATAAAAGTTATTGCTAAATGGGAAAAGGAAGTAAAATGTTTCAACGTAGCGAAACGGGAATACTTTGGGAAGGTTGTTCGTAGTTTAAAACCCATGTCAGCTCCAGCAGGAAATGTTGGCATCATAAATAAAGAACTAAAGATTAACTACTTTTCAGAATTACTTACATATATAATGACTATCTTGATAACCTTGAAGCAATATTTTGAGTAAACTTAAATATAATTTCCTAAAATACAAATAGAAATACATATAAGCAAGTTCATATAAATCGAATTATAAATTGATAAACCTACAAATTTAAAAGGACACTAAAATTTAAAGAAGCTTTAAGTTTTAACATGTGCACTTTTAATTATGCATAACCGAAATAGTGTTAATGGGAGGGGATAGCTACCAAACAATTATTGAATGTTTGTACAATTCCTGTTAACAATGTTGATAATAGTGTACTCCTCTTGTAGAGAATACCAATATTAAAACTAACTGTATCAAAACAATTTAATAAATAAATGCTTAATATTTCCGCAAATAAAGATTAAATAATCTAACCAACATACTCAGACAATATCTAATAGCTTATATATACAGTTGAGTCGAAATAGACTTTGAAAGCGCCAATATAATCATAATCATCGTGCCCTACTCGCTGATTGGCTTGGAATTGGTCATGTATTTCCATTGATAATTTTTTTGCATTGTAGACGCCTTGCAGTCACGCAAAATTTACGACGAAATGTAAGTACGTAGTTGTTACATAGCTGAAAATACTTTTCAGTAATGATTGGGGTGTGTTTTTCGGTCTGTCCGTCGGCCCATCTATGTCTGTACGTCTATTATCATGCTCCTGGTCAGAGATTTCAGACATTTTTGTTCAAATTTGACATACAAATACTTTAGTGTAGTGGCTTCTATGGGGTGCGATTTCAGTAAATAAGATTTACCCCAGTGGGTAAATCTTGGGGTTAAAAATTAAATTTTAACCAAAATGTCTCAAATTTGCTTTAGGTTGCTGGCATCAATGGGGTCTAGTTTCAGCAAATTTGGTCAACCCCTCGGGGTTATTTTTGTTACACGAATATTTATTTTATGAAAATCTGATTTCTGTTTCTAAAAATTATGTTGAAAAGCGACTTGTGTATTTGAAAATACGAAGAAGTTAAGCAAATCAGCTTTGTTTCACCTTGTTCATGTTGCAACCATGATTTCATCGAAAAACTTTAATACTTGCTATTTTAAATTGAAAACGAACATTATACAAAAATATATTTAAATTTAAAGCCTAAAACTAAAATAGCTGGAGAAAATTATGATTTGTTAAGCTATGTTTGTAGTTACTTCCTCTAGAACTACTTTGGTACTACCTATAGTATCCATGCTTCCATTATTTCTTGTTCTCTATTTTACCATTTAAATATAGCATAGAAAAAATAAAATATATTCCAACGATAGTACCTCATGGTATACTATGGTTTACCTATTAGACTTTTAAATCGTGTATTCTTTAACTTAATAAATTTAATACCATTTTCAGCTTTCTATGTTACAGTCAAGTGCTCCGATGATTAGTGCTTCAAATTTTCTGGCAATTATCTGAACGCCAGCGTAGTAGCGGCAGCAGCAAGTAGTCCTTTTTTGTGGTACCCTGGGGAAAAATCCTCCAAGTTCATGTAAAAATAAGTTAAAATGGGGACACTCAGTTAGAAATCAATTTTTTAAAGAATTGTTTAAATAAAATTAAAACAATAGTCAAAAGTCGAACAATAATTAGTGCCACTTCTTACCTTGTCGTCAGTTTTTAGTTTATTACGTTAAGCTTCAATTCACCTTTCACTTTGCATCAGAGCAACCAGTTCACAATCACAGTTTTCATCCCTGGTCTGAATTATCCAATTTAGGCCTTCACCAAAGGACGGTATTGTCGACAACACAGCTCTCCTGCCCAAACAAGCACACAAACCCCAGCTGCAGAGGCGTAGTTGCAGTCATCGCAACTCAAAAACAAAACCTAGAGGATGCTGAGATACAAACCAAGGGAAATAATACGTTGCAATTTTCAACGGCATAAAATGGCGTCGACGTCTATTATAATGGGTGTTCGTGACGCCACACATATAACACATACTATTTAAAGGCATACGGACATAAAAAAGATAATGCATACACGATACTCCGTTCATGGCCCAAATCCGTATTGCTATACAATACTGATTTTGAGTGATAAAATCTAAACGATAAAATGGGAGATCAGGAAACCGATTTGGGAGGAAGTCAGTATCACGTCATATCACATTAACTATGTATTCCGTCACATTTGGAGTTAATCAAAAATGTAAAATAACATAAATTTACAAACTTATACATATTGAACAATGAAAATCGGTTCGGTACAAGAAAATGTTGCAGTGTTTTGTGTCCAGGAGGGATCATTTTTTAATTGTTTATTTATTCTCAAAACTTTTTCATGGCCTGTGGCCAATAAAGCTTACAATAATACTTAAAATATATTACAGATTTCTGATATATCCTTTTTATGGATCAACATGCAATGTCCGCAGGAAGTCGTGGGTTAGCGGCCTGACCAACTTCCGTCGCTATTAGCGACCACCAGCTTGTATCGTTTTGCGAGTTGTGTTTTTGGTTATTAGTTTTTGATTAGTTGTTTTGTACCTTTATGCGTTTCTTATTATACGTACAGTAACTAAACATGTTCATCCACGCCCAGATAGTTTTATGTGGTTATCTTGTCAAGTATTTTGTTAATGAGTTCAGTTTTGTTTGTTAAACTGAACGATCTTTCGTTTTTTCATTGTGTGTGTAAATATGGTTATATTTGAAAAGCACTTTATGTGTCTGCAAAAATTGTGTAACGCAATTACAAATGTAAACGATATTACAGTGAAAGCCATTAAGTGAAACTTTTTATTTCAAGATTGAAAAACTATTTTAATATTCACATTTCAATGTTCAGGGGAAACGGAATTAGATGTTTATTACAAATACTGCAAAACTTATGTATAGCTTGCAGCGTAAAACCATTATAACATTAAATTTTACAACGTATTTTAATGATTATAATTACAACAACACAATTATATTGAATTCATTCAAGCTACTATAATATGCTAATTTTTATTCACTCTTTATTTTCCAAGTGCACGCGACCAATGCAATCTTCCTAGGTTTGTTGTGCATCTATTCAATGTTGAGGACCACTTGGTTCCATTCGGGCATTGAATGCGCTTAATAAATATAAATCGCTTGAACCCTGGGTACCCATTCATTTCTGGGTGCAGCAGTAGCGAGAAGTACTGTTTTTGGAAGTTTAAGTTTCCAAAAGGTACATGTTACTTAGGTAAAAGATAGAAGTATTTTGTAAATAAGTTATAATGATTACCAGTAAATAGCAGCAAGGAAACCATAAACTGCAACCTTCTTGCTGAAGCCGAAGATTTCATTTTTCTAGTTAAATTTTTTTTCCTTTCAGTGCAACTCCCGAACCTCTTTAAAAATATTGATAACGAAGTAAGAAATGTTTTTAAGTAGCCGATAATTCAAGTTCCTGATGACGAGAACGTTTAATTTGAAGTGTGCAATACCATGAGTATCTTGAAATACCTGTTTCTCAGTTGTTATCTTTGACAATGGAATACCTAAAAATAAACTATCAAGAAATTTAAAATTTGTTTTATCAAATTATGTGTACGTTTAGTTTGAAATCGGACGTTGAATTTTGCCTTACACAGTTTGGTCCTCAGAGTAGAACTGGACAAAAACCTTTCATAGGAGACTAAAATTTTTAATAAAAAATGTTTTAAACTACCAAATAATTGTGTTTCAAGTTGCGGTTAGCGCTGTTATAATTATCATGACCACAAAATATAATTACGAATACGACGAAATTGAGTAATACAACTGGAGCTCAGGCAAAGTATGAATCAAATATATACTGACAAAACGCGCCGTACCATCCAACTGGTTAGTGGAGGTTTCCGGTGTACGTAGTATATTTGTACTAACCAATTTAACAATAAGATATCAAAAAACTGTATTAAATTCTATACAGTCTACTTTTTCGTTGTATTTTTTCCATGCCAACTTCCTCATACTTACAAACTTTAACTCTGTTAGGATTGCATAAGGCTTCCAAAAAGCTATTAAAGTTCACTTTAGTTGGTTATGAAACTCATACAAGATTATCCCAATTGCCTACATATTCCTATCGCAAGTTTTTAGTAAATGCAATGTAAGCATGACAAATAGAGTGGAATATTTTTATGGCACATATCCTACAAGTTCAAAGGGAGCGTTGGAAATATTATGCTATCGTACAAATGTGATCATTACGCATATTAAATAGGATTAAATAAAATATACATCAAAGTAGGACAATGACGCAAAAATGAAATAACACGGTAGCAATTAATGTAAAAGTACGAATCGTATGAAGTTGTATGCCTGAACTGTAAATAAAATTTTCATGGATATATAAAAAAATAATTTCCAAGAAATAGGTACATTAGTAATACATACATTTACCAGTTCATTGTATCATGCTATCATTGGTTAAATTTCTAGTGGTGTTTACTGAGAGTGTAACTTGATCGGGATCAAGTGGTTACTGTCGCTGAATACTGGTTGAATAAAGGATTAGAGAAAGCGGCACATTTGTGTTTAACCTTCCTTTTTCGCGATCTATCTATGATGTAATTCTAAGTAAAAGATGCAGATATAGCCATGCTACCCGAAAGTTTTCAATTGGTGACACACAGTCATGTTATGTTACTCAGTCTGACTTAATAAAGTTGGACCAACTTCTTACTTTGATTTAATCATAACGTCGTTAAACATACCGACTTATTATACGATCCCTATACTTATTATTGATTAAAACAAATAATAGACTTCGGAACGTATTTTCTTTGATGGCGAGGGTCGTATTTCATTTCGGTTCATATTATTAATAACCGTCGAATATAAACCTACTTAACTTTCCAAATGACCTAAATTCAAGTAATGTGCATTCACGCGAAACTTGTGTAAATATTCTTTTCAGCACAAAAAAGTTAAGCCCGGAGAAAAAGATTTTCCCAGTATAGTTTTAGAGGAATATTTGAAATGAGAAGAGAGAAGAAAAAGTTTTTGCTTAGTTTTATTTGAAATATTAATTTTTACACCCAAAGCGCGAAAAATGGGAGACCGTAATATATCTGTGGCGATCTTTTATACCAAATTCTGAATTTTTGGCTTATCACTGATATAAAATTCTGTGGATGGCAAAATTGTTATTTCTTGGAGAACCACTTAATCCTAATCTTAATCATAATCTTAATCGTGCATCGTTCTTTTTAGGGAACGTCCTTAAAATACGTAACGGGGGTAGGGGGTGGCAGGTGTAAAATGATAGCGTTACGGATTTGTATGCACAGGGAGGGGGGGTCCTGACAGAGGCGCCGTGCCGCCAGTGCAGGACCGTGTTGTTACGGGGGCCGGGCCTTCTCTCATAGAACAAAAGGTGGTTGTAGTAAATTTTAGTAAACATTAAGGAATCACCCAACGTACTTTATTGATATTGCTGCGTGGATGATGTGGTTTGTTGTTATATTGCCTTTAACATCGACAGCGAGTGACGAACAAATCTTATAAAACAAATCTAAAATCTATATTCCTCAAACAAATTCTTCCCCTTATTTCTGTAAACAATAGAATATGATAGACAATAACCCAAATAAATTTATGAGACCTTATATACAAAAATGATTTTAAGGCTTAGACTAACTGTTTACTTACAATATAAACAAATTAAAATTTATCTATGAATATAAAACTCAATTTCAGTTTGTCTATGTATGTGTGTGTGTCTGTGTTCCCTAACTCCTTCAAAACTACTAAACCGTTTGCAACCAAATTTGGTACAGACGCTCTCCGGGAAAGTGTTTGTCAAGGTTTGGAAAAATATTTTTCATGTCTTGACCATAAGGGTCAAATTTGTCGAAAAAAATCATCAAGCCAACATCTTATTCCCAGTGAATTTTTATTATTTACGAACAAAAATAGTCATACCCTAACTGATTTGGCTGAAATTCGGTTCAGCCGTTTTACGCATACACAAAATACGATAGATAAACTTAAATGACCATTTTTAATGGATTCGATTTTTTAAAGTTCCGGATAGTGCCACTTCACATTCTGCAGAAAATAGTAGTTTTTCAAAATAAATTTTTCATTTTTTGACTGATTATGACCAAATTTAGTACACTTATGCAGTTCCAGCTCCAAAAGGGGCAATTAATATTTCACAGGAAATATTGATGTTTTCTCTGTCAAACCTTTTTTCTTAATAAATTGCGACCAAATATTGTTAACTTACGCAGACGCATAGGAAAATTAACGTCATAGTTTAGGGAAAAACATTCTTCCCTTGACATAGGTTCAATGTTGTCAAAAAACTCTTGGTGACTAAACCAATGAATCTAACTTTCAACATACAAAATTTCTAAATCAATTTGCCTGAAATTTGGTAGAAATCCTGCACCTTCCACAAATTAGACAACCGAAGCTTGAGTATAAAGTTGGCATTTGTCAGACCTGAGAAGCTTGCTTCTTAATCTACAGTAAATTGTGGGTTTTTGTAATTAAATCTTTGGTTCTCACCCTTGTATAACTAATTTGGTGCATTCATGCAAGCGGTTACTGAAAATGTTATAGTCAGGGTTCGGGAAAGTCTAAGTCTA
Source organism: Callyntrura guangdongensis (assembly GCA_027744295.1). NCBI lineage: Eukaryota > Metazoa > Arthropoda > Collembola > Entomobryomorpha > Paronellidae > Callyntrura > Callyntrura guangdongensis. Next base: position 4,992 of record JAHZNB010000172.1, on the reverse strand, counting down.
CAGAGAACTTCAGTTTTAACTTAGAAATCATCATTTTACAAGGGTTCTGAATCTACATAGTACATGTTAAGGCTTAGGTCATAATGATTTTCAGACCCTTCAGGTTTAAGTCTTGGTAACGTGGAATATTTAACTTAGAAATATGTTTATTTTTTAATAAATTCGGCCAATTTTTTAAATTTAGTACATGAGTTCCAAAACCAAACAAAAACTTTGTTAGCCAAATGAAACGGCCCGGAAGGTCATTTTTAGACTTTTTTGACAGTACGCACGTTCTAATGTGAACAAAAATTAAAAGAGCATAGCTTTGTCGCTTATAAAAGCAATTTTAATTTTTCATGTTGCATTTCCGCAGGACGGGCCAACACTTGCGCCTGCACCGCTGCTCTAACCAAACACTTAAATCAAATACTAGTATTCGGTAAATAAATATGGTGGGTTTTTATGCTGTTGTGAAAAAGCTGTTGATTGAAGTTGAAATGCAAATTTACATTGTTCGCCAGGGGCAGGATATCCAATGCACTAGAAGTTTATTTAAGGTAGGATGTCTTTTGATATAACTTCTAAGCAAAATATTAGGCTTGCGAGTAATTTTGTAAAATTTGACGCTTTCAAAGATATTTTCAAAAGTTTTAGAGCAATGCGTGTTTTAATACTTTTTCTTAATGATGCCAATAACCATAGCAACCCCAGAACTTGCCTTCTAAAAGTTTCATATCTGTTTTTGACAAGAGAAATTCAAAGGACTAGTAGATAGTAAATGAAAAATTAATTGCTACTGTTTGGACTACGACAAAATTGCTTAATTTTCGAATAACATATTATGTCGTTGCGTAAAAATTTATATCATTTCACTCTGATTGTTTTTTTGGAAATTTTAACTTTAATTTGAACACCTATAAAAATGATTTGTCGGTTATCAATGTTTTGAATATAAATAGTGTTTTGGTAGTTATATGAAAATACGTAAAAATTTATGAACAATCCAAGTTTTTGGTTATGTAAGTGCAAAATTTAAATTGAACTATTCAGTAATTTTTTATCACCGGGGCCAGGCCATTTCACGCGGAGCCGCTGGAAAGCAGCAGCCTAAACATTTCTTTTGTATGGAACACTTGGACTTGAATATATTAAGTCACCATAATAACTTTGATAATGCATTTTTGTTATTAACAGCACGTTCTACCTTCTTACTGCAGACCAGAGGCAACCGCTGCTGCAGGAGAATTTAAAAATCAAATTCTAAAACTGTTGGCGGTGAAAGGGCTGAGACCGCATACCGACATTCAGGGGGCGAATACTACGCTAACCTCGTTCAAAACTATCCAATAAAAAAATAATCCTAGTGATAACATCAAGGTAAACTGTGTGGTTAAGCTAATTATCCCTAACCCCAGCATTTGAGATTAAATTTGAACCCAGAGAAAGCATTGAATAAGTTTATTCAGTGAGACGTCATAAAATTATATAGGGATATTTTATCTCGGTGTTAACTATTTGGGTTAAAGGTGGGCATTGAATCGGGGTAGGATTTTTTGGGGCAGGTTATCCTTAACTCTGTCACGTAGTATATAGCTTCAGAACAATAACACTGGAATTACAATACTGGAATAACATGATATAAATAAAACGTCCAGAGTCCAGATCATCATTAAGGTGCATGTGTTTTTCACGCTTATGGATGGGAGATAGTATTGTTAAACTGAGGTTCTGATTAAGCCAGGTATTTTAGCAATTTTAACTTACGAAAAGGTCATTTATACAATATTTTTGACGACGGGTTTTTCACATATAAGTGGTCTAAAAGAACAATCTGAAGGAATGTACCAAAAGTCTTTTAGGGCGCGATCCCCCGTGCCCGTGATTTTTTTAGGCTGTGCCCCCCCTAAATTGAGGAGCTGGCTACGCCCTTGCACAAAGAAACAGTGAATGTTAGCAATGCCTTAGAATGCCCCAAATCATGAAAATGTATTGTTCAGATCCGATTATGTTATGACATGCAGTTATGGAGAGGCGGAAAAAGACGTTATAAGTTGAGTTAATTGATAAAGACTTAACATTTGACCCAGTGTCACTAGGTATACAAGATTTGAGCTAGATTTGGATAATGATTAAACTTTGACCCCCAAAAGACCCCCGAAAGGTTAGAGGCGGGTTGTAATTTTTATCGCCCCGGTAGACAAGATTTATTCCACTGCAAAATGGATTATTACTGTCTCCAAGAGAGTTCAATTCAGAGCTCTGTATTATATCCTTTGGCTTTTAGAATATCACGGCATGAGACAGGATAATAAAACCAATAACTTTTGTTCACATGCTCCGTGTACAATACTTAAAAATTATACAATGCTCACACTGTAAGAATATGTAAGGCTTAACAACAAATTGAGCTCGGGACAACCAGACATAGAAAAACGCATTATAAAACCCCTTGACAACTTGGCGGATAGCAAAGCTAAACAGTTGCTCTATAACACTCAGCTGCAGCTTCTATCAGTATGCATATCCTTCAAGGATAATCCTTGTCGATTTGTATTCCGCATTTTTTGTTTACTTTCACTGTCCGTACAACACTTTTTAAAATAGTTATGTCTGCACGAGTATTTTGTATTTATTGTATATTCAATAATTAATAATTTTAAGTAAATTAGTGAATTTTGTTACTTTAGTGAAACTTAAAGCAAAATGATCCATTACGAGAGAAGGAACGTATTCATCGAAACTTCCAGTTACATGCCTATACTGTGACAAACTAATAAGCAATAAACACAAGTTGGAGACACACATGTCTGTCCATACTCGCGAAAAGCTGTATCAATGTACCAAGTGTGAAAAGTCATTCAGACTGACAAAGTCACGTAAAGAACACGAGCAAAACATTCAGGGGTAGTGAAAATGAAAGTGAAGTGTAGTTACTGTCAAAAATTATATGCTAGCAAGAATAGCCTTGCAGCACACGTAAAAACTCAACATTTTGGAGAAAGGCCCCATCAGTGCAGTCTTTGTCCCAAATCATTTGTCATTTACATGTCATGTCATTTGCATTTACATTTGGTGAAAAACCGTTCAAATGTACAATTTGCTTCAAATGTTTTCTAACACCATCACAACTAAAATATCACTTCACAGCAATACATTCTGATGAGCGACCTTTCCAGTGCGAAGTTTGCAGTAAGAAGTTTAAACGTAAGCCCCATGTCACGATAAACAAAGTTTTAGTACACTCCACTGAAAAACTGTATCAGTGTAACCACGAAAATTGCAACAAACAGTTCAAAACTCAGGACTATCTCAGGAAGCATAAAAGCTGGCATGTTGGTTCAACAAGAAACCATATTTGTGAGTTTTGTAACAACGGATTTGCGACATTGACAGTTCTAAAAGATCATCTTAAGAAGCCATACAGGGGAGAAGCCGTACAAATGTGACCAGTGTACCAAAGCGTTTGCTACTGCGTCTGGCTTGAATCATCGTAAAAAAACTCATGATAAATTGAACTATTACCAGTGTCCCCAATGCGAAAAAGTCGTTCTAAAATCAAGCTAGTACGAATACACACAGTAACCAGTGTCGTCCCAAAATAAAACCCTTTAGATGTATCTTCTGTGCAAGGATATTTACTAGACAAGAAAGTTTGTTAAGACACTACTGCGCTCATATTAAGGAAACGCCTTTTGCATGTAACAAGTGCGGAATGGAAGCTTTCGATATTAGAACTATTAAACTACACCGCATGCTAAGTCATACATATGAGCGACCTTAAAATACCCATATTATTTTTAAGAAGCGTGTTTGTCAATACAATATAAGCTGCACAGACCTCAAAACAAAAGTTCAGTATGGTATGTGTAATTTTCAGTTGTATTTTTCTCCTACCAAGCAGTACTGACAATATATTTACATACTTTGGTTATCTGAGCAACATTTGATTTAGTCAATTGTCATCTCCGTATTTATTAGTGTCTTCCAAAAAGACAGATATAATTCAAGGGTCCTTATTCCCCCTTTTCAATATTTGGGGAACATTAACATTCAAATTCAATGTATTTATTTGTTTATCTAAAACCGCCTATCAATATGAAGTAGTATATTTGTGTTTTCGTCTCCTTGTACACATGCATCGATAAGCCTGCTCCCATGTACATACGCAAACAGCGGGTTACTATCAGGACTGTTATCATCACTGTTGCGTGCAGAGTACAATATTATTTTCTGCCCCAATTTAGAAACTCGTTTCAGTTCAGAAAGTATTGCATACTATTTGCGAGAGAAATATGTCGTTAATCCAAGTGAAAAATCAAAATATGTTGGTGATTGGCGGTGGACATTTGAATTGGAAAGGACATCTTCAAGGCACTCTGACCATACAATACGGTTTAAGTCGTGGGCAGAGGCGAAGAGAAATTGCCTCTTTTAAAAGCGAATTTTCCGGGTTTCACACCATTACCAGCGATTTAACCCACTGCGATGAAACGAGAAAAACTTTGGAAGAGAAATTACCCGAGGTTATTCACGGGTGGGTCTACAAAAATTGGGATTGGATCACCAGCGAATTATCTAACCTACACTGAAAATGTTTGGGTTAGGTAGATCAAAATTCAAATTATTCTGATTCATGCTAACTGATTATTTCTACCTCTCCTATCAACTTGAAATTAAAACCGTTATTTTTTATTTTACTTGCTGTAAACGCCCACGCATTTACAAATGTTGCTAAGAAAATAATTGCCATTAACGAGAAACAAATTAATGACGAGAATAAGATCCTTGGAGCCATCGTAAATATCAGCTCATTGGCAAGTCATTTTCCAATTAAAATCTTATTGTGCCAGTTGATATGCTGGCAAAGTGGATGTCTTTAGAACTTGGTAAAAATTATTATACCTAACATATATAATTAGAATATAGTTTTTTCTAATGAATTATGATTATCGATACCCTACTTGAATTGCTTCCCAAGTGTATACCTGTATCAATTAAAGTGTCAGTTGT
>JAHZNB010000171.1:0-15002 GCA_027744295.1 Callyntrura guangdongensis | reverse complement strand
GAGGAATACGTACGTTTTCGTTAAGTAAAGTAGTAATAGGAACACAACGTATAGTTTCATGTAATGTATATGGTGTCTAAAATTGATAACATTACTATGTGTCGCACACATGCACACCAATTTATGTTTCAGCGTACCCAGTGACCCCACAGAACACTTCTTAAAGAGATATAAATAAAAAGACCAATGGCGATTTGCTGGTGCTGCAATATTCGCGCTTGAAATAAAACACGCTAAACGATAATTGATAAAAGAAATGTGGGACTGGGACGTTTCCAGTATAAAAACTTTGTAAATTCTGGAAAGAATGTCTACCCCAAAAACTGTTGTCCTTTACTTTACTTTACTGCGGCCGTGGGATTGAGAGAAATTTAAGATTTTCGCCGGTCTCTGCTTCCAGATCGAAATTAATGTTTTAAGGTTTAATTACAGTAAGTGCTTCCTATCGTATGGATTTTAAGTTTTAACATATTAGTAGAAAAAGATGTAATTTAGTTTAAAATGACTGGCTTTCTCTCTCTATGTAGAGGAAATGACAGTTTGAGCCTCTAATGATAAAACTCAATTGACTGAAAATTCCGTGTATAAATTAAATTTTTTTGCAAATACACAAGGCATGACCAGCATAACACTTTTTTTCAAGATGAATTTTTTAAAAGTAATTGCAATGGCATCGATGTGTTTTAATGCAATTATACTATCTAGCTCAGAAAAATTTGGCAACAATCTACGGCAAGTAACAATTAGGAATCAAGACAAAAATTATGCAAAGTCGTCGTAGCGTCCCCACAAAGCTTTATGGTCGGGTTAGAATTTTCTGCTCTTTGAACGACCCCACGGAATAAAGTGATGGATACTCATTGGATTTATCCATAATGGTCAACAGTCAACACACTTTGACAAAAATGAATGATTGGAGTAATGCAAGTCGACCGTCACAAAGCAGTCATTTGTATCCCTAAACTAAGCTTATACAAGATAATTATAATGAAAGGTCATGAGGGCAATACCTGCAGCTCGCGTGTCTGTTGACTAGCGAATAAAAAAATATAATGAACTTGCTAAACTTGCGTACGGAAATGTTTTCCAGAGTTTCGTCTTTGATAAAGAGGAAATGGAGACGCATCTCTGTTATATAGCCACTTTAAATGGTACCGCAATTACACAAGTGTATAATATTCAATATTATGTAATTTTAGGTAAAATCAATGACCATTGCCCAGGTTTAGCGTGTGGAAATTATACAACAATCAACCGCCTAATACCAGGCTGTCAGAATAATTTCAACAACTTGAGAACCTCGCCATAAATGGCTGGAAAGTAAAAAAAGAACATTATTTTCGGTTCTATTCAACACTTTATTACGACATACCTAAAAAAACAGCCGACAAAACATGACACCTAAAAGATTTTACTGTATTGTGCAAGCATGTCTTCTACCACCATGTAAAAAGGTAAACATTCTTTTCCAAGCCGTCGGCCATTCAGCTGGAGCATAATATTTTTTTTATTTTTACCCTATTCCCGTCGTCTCCTTTACATATACCTGTATATGGTTTGCTTTCGCACGCCAAACTTATATAGACCGACGAACAGCAAGAGTCAAAGAAAATTGCAAAAATGAAGTATCAACAAAACGACTCTCCGTCAATGAAAGTTTTTTAGGGGTTGTTCTGCTGCTTTATGTTTTTTTAAGCCATGTTACTACTGCTGTGTTATTGGGCACCAAAACTATAACATAAGACATAAAATTGCATCGGTTCGGTTTTCGTGTAATAGTAATCGTCCGTCAATAATACATACTAAAGTACGATGAGGATGGATGATGATGATGAAGCTGATGGGGCGCTGGTATTACAAGCAGAAATGTTGACTGCTTTCGCATGAAAATGCGTCTCGTTGAGTTGAATGAACTTGTACGTGTATTTTAAATGTTGTCTCGTCTCTCCTCCTAAGCAGCAACAGCAGCAGCATTTACTACTCACTCTACTAAAACTCTTGTTCTTGTTGGTGGTAAAAGTTACAAAACCACTACTGGCAAACTGGCATAGTTGTACCATTACCAGCAACCGAAAGACTGAAAAAAGTACTGACATCAAACCTAGTAGGTAATAGGTAGTTTGAACACAAGACAGCGGCATCATATCATCATCATACATGATTTTGTATCAGAGCTCCCAACTTTTACAGTGTGGTACAAAACAGCAATACCACTTTACATGCTGCTGACTGGTGACGACGGCGACGCTGACACACCAGCAGAGATAGTTTTTCGGCAAAATATCATTTCTTTTTTCTTTTACTTATCTCTCTCCCCACTTTCCACTCTTCTGCAAGACGGCGGCAGCGAAAAAGTAGTATTTTGCTAACTAAGTAGTCATCCATTCACTCTTGTGTCACTCCGCGACAGAAAGAAAGAAGAAACCATATTTTTCGCACAGACACACACACAGTTGAATTGAATAGGTGTTGCTTTACTTTGATACATGTTCGTTTGGTTTTGGGATGTCAAGCCACCTAGTGTCACAAACCCGGTTGATGTGTTGTGGGACATGGCATAGGAATGTAGGTTTGTAAGTACCTATAGACAAAGAGGCATGTCGTGTTGTGTACCGTACCAAAAAGTACGGAGGTACGTACATAAACGTACACAGTTTATCGTCAAATGTATTATTTGTGTTGATATGTTGTACTTTCTCGTGTGCTAAATATTACTGGTTGAATTTACTGATGACTTTTTACTACCCTTTCGTTCTTAGGTTGAATTAGTGGGTTCTTTGTTGTTTTTGATTGTTAGTGTTCTGCTGTTCTCTCTTATTGTTACTACACAGGTTATCCACAATGATGCTTAATGATACCGCTAAAAGCATGTTACATTGCAAAAAATCACAATATTTTTTTGCAAAGACACAAGGCATGACCAGCATAACACTTTTTTCAGGATGAATTTTTCAAAAGTAATTGCAATGGCAGTGATGTGTTTTTATTGCAATTATACTACATAGCTTAGCCAAAGTACAGGGTAGATTTGATGATGATGATGATGTGTACGTATATTATTGAATGGCTATGGCAGGCAGCAGCAGCAACACAATAGTCCCAATNATAGCTTAGCCAAAGTACAGGGTAGATTTGATGATGATGATGATGTGTACGTATATTATTGAATGGCTATGGCAGGCAGCAGCAGCAACACAATAGTCCCAATTTCCTTTTCTTTTGAAATACCCTTATTAACCATTTGGGTTTGTGTTTTGAGGAAATTAACCATTTACATCAACCCAACATAATCGTAACGAACACTTGACTGGGCTTTGTGTCTTGTTTTGTCATTATGTCGGTGAAAAGATGAAATAATAAAAGTTTTGCTTGAATGGGTATTGAACTTGTAAGTAGGGGGTGGTGGTACCATGATACTGCGAGATGATGTTTACATGGGCCCTGGGAATGCACGACGTGTAATAATATAGCCTTAAAAATAAAAGAACAAGTTGGAAATGACCATAATGCTGGCCAGCAGATATTTTTTGCTCGTTCTGGCTAATTACTTTAAGCAATTCTTTTAATTTTATTGAGATATTTTTTTACGGGTTCACTTGTTCCAATTAGTACTGTGATGGAAAAGCATAGTATTCTCATTTCTAAAAGCTTTTCTAAAAAGTTTTCAATATTTCAGGTTTGTTTGTTTCAGTTGGAGGGGTAGACCAACACAAAATGGATGAATAGTGCAAGCAATAAAAACGCACGCAGTCTCATAAATCAAAGATTAACGACGTTTTTCCCGTATTGTGTAAAGGGGTCGAAGTACGATTGGGTTTTACAATAAATAACTTGACGTGGACCAGGGTGTCTGGAAACCTTTTCGAAAATGTGTAAAAAAAATTCTATCTCATCCCAATAATATGATGGGGAATGTTAAAGGTGTGTCTGTGTCTAACAAACAATACGTAGGTATAATCTGCCATTTCTAAAAACTTAAAAAGTCTCCTTTTGCTGTAATGTACGACATATATAGGTACCTATTACGTGTGGGCATATGTTTTTCCTTCCAATGAATTGATTTACTCATTTTGAATACATATTATTGACCACAGCTTTGTAGCTTTACCATGAAAAGAAAATTAAGCAAAAAATGTGTAATTCTTAGAATGGTTGAAGGATAAAATCGATGTCATTTTGACTACTAGTTACAGTTTTCAATGAGTTTAAAAAAATCTTTAAAATTTAAATTAATTTTATAAACCACTAAAATCTCGTTGTTAAACAGAACTGTATGTAATAATTTCCTGAGGATTTTTAAAATACAACGTGTTTACTGTTAAAACGATGTTTCCGTCTTAAATGTTATTAAACGTCCAGTACACAGATTTGTTATGCAAAGGTGATTTTTAGTTTGTAAAGTTAACAACAATACTATTAACAATAATCTTTTTGGTATCACTTAAAAAAAATTTTGCACGGTAATGTTACTGTCATAATTTATAGTTTTCCTGAGAATTATGCAAACGCATCAGTACAACAGCATCCAAGTCCAATCATAATTTGCATTGGTGGACGGGTGCCGAATCTGCATTTTCACTGCTTCTGGTTTTTTCTCCACTCCCCATTTTCTCCAAGTTTTCTGTCTAGGTTTAAAAAAATATACCAAACACGAGTTTTAAAAACGGTGTCAACTGACACAATATTATTTCCACTACACACAAGTAATTATTTTTTAACCCATGAAAAGGTGTTTTTAAACAATAAAATACCTTGACAAGATCAGATTAACAACATGTGGGAAAAGAGTTTTAATAAACGATATGATATTTTTACTACGTTCACAGCTTACAGGACTGATACTCTCTACTTTATTTGCATAAACTACCTAACTACACATAGATACATATATGCACCCTCAACTGTTTACTTAGGGATAAAAATAGTCGGACAACAACAATAAAAGATAAAGTTAGCAAATTGGTGATGATTCTTTCCTGCTATTCAAACGTGACAGCGTTTACACACGTAGTAAAACACAACTAAACTGGTGAATGCTGTAGCCTATTTGTTAGCAGTGATTATTTTGTACTCAGCTTATACAATTTTTTTTACATATGTAGTACACCACATATGTATGATTTGTTATTCTTGTGCCCAATTCCACTGTAGAACAAGAGAAAAAAACTAGCGAATGAGAAAGTAAAAAGATTTTATCTCACGGTGAAATGACGTTTTCAACGGATACAATATCCTGAACGTAATTTCAGTCGATCATTTCAACAACCCATCAATTTCATAAATTACTGTTAGTGGTTTGTTCAGCGCTCCCATTAACCAGCACTAGTGCCATTGTCTCTCTACAGCACAGTAAATAATGCACTAATGAGCACACATTATCACATGCATTGTGTGTGTATTCATCAATTCATTGTGTAGCTTTATATTTTGCACTCTAGTCACATATATTATTACACTATTATTTTGTTTGCACACCGTAAAGTTGGATTGTCTACCTAAATTTACAACAACAATTATATTCATCCTATCGGTAAATCGATAATTACAAATTAATTGATTTTCGAACAATTTTTTGAATACAAATACCTACTTAGTTTTGATTGTTCAACACTTATAATTTTTTAACAAGATTTGCAATATTGCAATAATACATATGTATTCTCTACGTATTTTGCACTTACCATCGTCACCACCACATCCATTTATATCTGCGCCACCATCACCGCCACCACTACTACTGCCATCAGCAAGTTTGTTTGGATTTTTATTTCCCTTCCGTTAAATTGCGTTCTCCCTTTTAATCCACAATCAGGTTACATACAAAAGTACAAAGTGTTAACTATTGTTGTCCGCGTCACGAGTATATCACCAACTTATCTCTCTCCCCGCTCCACTCTGCTTTCCAAACAATCTTTCCTCCAGGAAAAACCGTAGATGAGATTCATTTTTAGTGTCCTCCAAAAATATACTTTACGCAGTTTGTACACAGGTTTGGGAAGCAAATTCATTCATTTTCCTCTGCGAGAGAGAGAGAGAGACAGACAGAGAGCTCGTTCCTGTGCGATGTGCTATTATGTTTAACGATACTATAAGTGAGGATGTTGATATTTATACACGTAAAATGATAACAATAAAACAGTTCGTGTGAGTGTGTATCGCTGTTATGCTACTGCTCTTGCTGCTTCTGCTGCACTGGAAATTACAACTTTTTTTTTGCACTGGTATGTGCGAGTGTGAGTGATAGTTCTGGCAGGATTACCATTAAAAATCTCAATTCATTGCACTCGTGAGTGAGAATTTGCAAAAATTCTCCTGTACTTTTCTAATTCCATGTCCTGTCTATATTAATTTACATTTGACCATATTTCTACCATTATTATCGTCATCATCATCAACATCATCATCAACATCATCATCGCTTCTTATATACCACTCATTGTAGCCATGTAGCTTGTCCCCGAACAAACTGCTGCCGTACGGTGGTGGTACGTCAGTACGTGTTTCACTATCATGTTCCTTCAGCTATTTTTTACTTTTACGCTCATAATATAACAGAAAGGACGTAAAGTGCTTCACACCACATACAACCACAACACATTAGAGTAGTGTAGTAGGATTGTATACCGCAGCCGTCGTATCTCCTTCTCGTCGTATACCTTACTTTTTTACACACGGCCTAGGTACCTGATTTTCTTGCCTGTTTTTTTTGTACTCGTTTCTTTTCTTATAATAATAATGTGCGGAGGTATGCGGTGGTAGTAGTAATATTGTGTTAAGATTCTCTGTATTTTGCATGCTTTTCAAGGAGCAACTCTTCCCATGTGCGTTCTTCCCCGTGTAGGATTTTTTTTACTACGCAGCAGTAGTACTCTCCTATTATCTTCTCTGAAGTAAAGAGCCTAATATTTCATTCTGTTTATGCAATTCCTACATATAAGCCTTTTATATGTGCAATCACCGCAGAAATATGGCGATGGATTCAATACTTTGTAATAGTAATGGACCTGATTAAAAAACTGAAAGCATGTTATACCGTATGCCAGCCATGCTTTTTCCATACAGCGACAATAAAAAAAATCTCAATTTTTTTTGGTAGGGAATATAGTGAGAAATAATAATAGGATGTATGTCGTGTATGTTTATACGAATATTGAGTAAACGTTGGTTTTGTGACTAGCCAAATAAATGCAAGAAAACATACATGATCCCACATGTTTAATGTGTGTTATTCTAAGGCTTTATTTCAGATCTGGATTTTGTGGTGAGTACACACATAGCGCAGTTTTTGTTGTACCTACATGTAAAGGATGAAATTACACTCGGATTCGGTTGTTCCTTGTTCGTATAAGAATAAAATCCAAGTTTTATGTTAAATATGGGTTTGTATCTAGATACACTTTATCATCATCATCATCACCATCAGGCTATCATAATATCATCGGTGGCATCAGCAGCGTTTTCTGCTAAAACACACCAAGAATACAAAACCAGCTTTGCGCTGATGATGCTGCTGCTGATGCACGTATAAAATCCCAATATTGAAGCCATTAGTTCCAACCCTGTCCTATGAATTGATGAAGGTGAACTTTTGCCTTTCCGTATAGTCAACTGATCTGCATTTAGAGTTGATACCACATTATAATAATTATTGTGTACACTTTTGTACAAAAGCAAGAATCCTTTCAGGATAGTTGTCTTCCACCATCATTTGTATTCTAGCAATTTGTTGTTTTTCCTCCGTGTGTGGACTACTACTCCTACTACTGGAGGGGTTTTATAATACTGTAGGGAAATCAAAAAATGAAGCAGTTAAAAAATGCATTTATGTACATTTTTAAACAGCAATCTTTCTAATCCTTTAGCATTTGTACACACGCTCTTGTCCTCGACTTTACCCTGTGTGGCACGAGTGAGGAAATAAAATGAGAATAATATGCAACATAACGAATGAGTCCCCCTTCTCTCAATATTTAATTCTCACTCTACACTGCTATACCAATCCATGCCTTGCTGCTGAAAGAGAAGCATTTAAGGATACACACAGAGGTAAAAATCTGTGTTACACGTTGTCATTTATTCCACCATCATCGTTCATATTCCACTTGTATATCAGTTCCCTACCACGTGCTGCTGAAAGAGAAGCATTTAAGGATACACACAGAGGTAAAAATCTGTGTTACACGTTGTCATTTATTCCACCATCATCGTTCATATTCCACTTGTATATCAGTTCCCCACCACGCAAACAAAAACGCGCATGAGATGTTCCTGCGCGTGTACAAATTACATCCCTTGTTTATCATTTACCACCACTCGTTTTCATCTGTGGCCTTCTGCTGTTAAAGCTTTAGTGGAATTGCATGCCAGGCTAAATAAAAGCAAGCCTTGGTTAAAATGATCCTGTTTGTATAAAATGGTTAGACAACGAAAATGTGGGTAAGTTAAGTTTATGTAGCAAGCGAAGAGAACGTGATACCAATTTAGCTGTATAGTAGACAACAGCGAACCAAATTACGTGATGAACTGGACTTGTTATACAACAGCGTCTGAGTAGTCTGAAACTGCAGAGAAGTTTAAGAGTGAGATGGAGAGCGTTGTTGAATGAACAACAACGAAATGGGTTTCGGCACTAGTGGTGCCAAAGAGAGAGAAAAGTACAACACTGCTGCTGTTTCCATCACTGGGTTGAATCCTTTTGCAGGAATATGACAAAAATGTGTAGCAATTTTTTTGCAGAGAGATACTATATGAATGTATGATTTCACACAAGGCATGTAGCTACATTTGTATAACGGTAGGTTGAACCAGGGGAAATCAGGACAAAAAGAAGCTGATTTTGTAACATCTCCGCTCGTGCTCTTCTCTCAGGAGCCCGCTATTGGAATTGATGGCACAAGGACAAAGTTCAGGGCTAAGTTTAGGATGTACGAACCTAAATCAAGGATTTCTTGTAGCGATGGCACATGTTGGAGGGTGTTTTACCTTGAATTTCCGTTATGAGGAGAAAAGGGACAACCACGGGGCTTTTCCCGTAAAAAAAACAAAAACCTACACAAAAAAGACATACTCGTGTCAATGGAAAAGACTGTTGAAGGTCAACCTTATTCCAAGTTATTTTGCAAAAGTCAAAATACCACACACACCATGAGATTCCTCTACTACTCCACACGAGAAAGTTTACAGAGGGATAATGGATGGAATATTGTGGGGAGTGCTTCGTGTTGTCGTTGTAGCTCCTAAATTCCAGGAAAGGAAGCGAACATCGTAGTAATACCTAAGTGGTATGTACGTAGGTATATTTTGTTACCTAAGCGGAAAACAAGGCCATGTCAATGCACTTTTTCTCCATGTGTAACGAGAAACAAAACGACGCTACCAAGGACAAGCGTGGTTGGGTATCACATCTCCGCTTATGAAGTTTTGTTTTTATTATTATGGTTATGATGTGATATGGTATTTTATATGCGTCGAAGAGAGGAAGCAGATGGAAAGAATTATAGTATAAATAGAAATATAATGTTGTTCAAGGCGCTTCACGCGTACGTGTGGCGTAAGGTAAATAGTAGAAAGCGTGTGGAAACTCAAATATAGCTTTCACTGTAGAGATGACCGATGGCAAGAGAAATTTTTTTTTTGATTAACTTCAATGCCTGTCTGACTCAGCGGGAAAATGTAAAAGATTTCCAATTGAACGAGATTATGTAATTAACTAAGTATTCTGAAATTTGCTAAATGTTTTGCTTGTTGGGCATTTGTTCAATGATAATTTTTTTGACAATCCAATAATCCCACACGCCAAATATGACGAAGATAGTTGTCAACAACAAGCGGTGACAAATATTCGATGATTATATGTTATCTTTACAGATAAGCCTGGGATGATGCACATTGAGATAATTTTGTAATTACGTTTGTTATAATATTTTTGCATTATTTGAAAGGAATCCTTACAGCGAGCAAAACGAGTCTGTCTGCGTCATTTAACACTGAAGAGCAATTATTATTTAAAATGCTTATTTTTTAACCATACATCAAAAAATAATATTAAATTATCTTTAAAGATTTTGAAATAGTGATCAAATTCAAAAATGGAAAAGTTGCAATCGATCTGCAAACGTTTACGGATATCAGTGGCCTATGCCGCCACACTGTTAATTTTATCCCTTTTGTTGATTCAAGACTCGCATACTTTTTACTGTACGGATAGCTTTTGCGAACTTCATACTTTACCGTACGCGTTCCCCTGTCCGGAACCTCGGAACTGTACACAAATAGGTTACCGTACATTTTTGGACCCGGATGTGTGCAATTGTTGTGAATACTGTTTTGACTATTTGAAAGAAAATGACACTTGCTCAATCACACATCATCAAAAGCCTGCGGAGATGTGCGGCCCTCATTTGAAATGTGTGGCGGCAGAAGGGAATTCCGCAAATGCCACTTGTCAAACAAGTAAAATCTCAATTAATAAGCAGAATTAACTTTAATTGTTGAATTGTGTAATGATGGTTGATGGAAATGATGGGATGGGATTATTAGATTTTCAAAGATGCAAAATGTAAAAATTTCGAAATGTATCTATAAAACCCATAACTATTTGCTGTCCTTAATTTTTTTTCAAGTTGTGTCGGGACCAGGTGATAAAGACGAGCCTACTTACTGCATGAGAGTGAAAGCTGATTACGACAAGGCCTTTGAGGAAGGTAATGTTGGTGTTGCACAAATGAATCCGGATTGTGACGCCGGAGGCTGGTACGCACCCAGGCAGTGCCTTCCAGGCTCATTGTAAGAGATTCTATGCACACATTGAAAAATTTATGAACATATTTACAAGAAAACTTACTTGTAATTTTTTCTATATTTGTATTCAGATGTTATTGTAGTGACCAATATGGAAATAGAATATTCGGAATTTCCCATCCGAATGTATACCAAGACTGTGGTATTTGGAAATAAAAATCAATTAAAAATCATTTTATTATGAACCAGAAATTTTTATCACTGTTGTTGCGTATTCCGTTGTATTTTTGAATTATTGTTTTGTATTTTGAAAAAATACAGCTTGTGCTCGAGATATAGCACGCGTTAAAGAAATGGGGTTCACCGGAAAATATCCTCATTGCCTTCCGAATGGAGATTATGATGAGCTGCAGTGTGTTGTGAGAACTTGTTTCTGTAAATCCCATCCAGAGCAATTATACGCAATGCATGAATTAGACAAAATGCCTTGCTGTAAGTTTTTGACTCAAATATTCAAAATCTTTTGAAGCCTTTACCTATGTCGCTACATCCCCCACGACACTGAATTTAATATTGATACAGCTATCCGTATTGCATAATGTAGATAATTCGACAATTCACGTATTTGAACCGACTACGCCTCGCTACTATATTAAAAACTGTGAACTTGCTCTTGCAACAATTGAAGTTGACTTGGCTGATGCAGAAGAAGAAGGGACAACGAGGATTGTTGCTGACAAGCCAAAATGCGACCCAGATGGCAGTTATGCGCCTGTGCAGTCAAACCAAAACAGGTTTGCAGGGAGGCTTTCTCCTTAAAACTGAATTCTAGTTTTGTTGCATTTAAATCAATTTAATGTACGTATCTGTTTCTGAAAACTGTTTTCCCACAGATTTTATTGTGCAGACCCTGACAGTGCGCAAATAGAATCATTTGAAGCTGATAAGTTTAGTCTGGCAGCAAAACAAATGAACTGCTGTAAGATTATTTTAAAAAAAAATTTAAAACCACAAAACCGCAATAGTTTATTAAATTTTTGTAAAATATGTATCCATCATTTCCATCATCCGTGTATTAGATTGCGCCCGTGCCAAACTTTTGTTAGCAAACAGCGCTACAGGAAAACCAAGATGTTGTTCTAACGGAAACTACAAGCCTTGGCAATGCATTGGGTCAAGATGTTTTTGTGTGGATCGCTTGGGAAGACAGAATCACAAGATAAAACAAGTTCACGAAGACGACATAAAGACGCTTGATTGCTACGCAAGCAAAAATGACCGACTTGATGGAAACGATCCGGAATGTGACTACGAGTATCAGTATTAATTACGTAATTAATTTAACAAATACTGTCAAGCCAAACACAAATTAAAGAAATTTTCAAACGTGACGATGGTTCATTAAGTGGAACATATTTTATTTTTATTTTTATGTACAAAAACGCCTCCATTGTACGTGTTTCATTTATATTTTAAGCATTGCTATTTTTGTTCACGTTACATGTGACATTGGCACATTTTCAGAATTCACTCTCGTTATTTAATCCACCACTAATTAAAACACCCACGGTTCCTCTAATTATTTTCAACTACCTATCATAATCGTCTGTGAATTTTAACGGACACAATGACTGCCTCCATATTATGAACACTATTTTAATACACCTTCTTATGATTGCTATTGTAAAATGTAAGTATACACATGCATGCTTATTTCTACATGCATAATTTGTTGAATAAATAACAGTAACAGTGACAGTAGGTACAAAAATAATAAATTAATAATAATAACAAAAGTTGCACGCCCTGAGAACACAACTTGAGTTTTTAAAAATAAATCATAAATAAATTAACCATTAGCCTTATATGTATGAATGTATCTGCTATCTCTTTGTAGTTATTTACATTTGCAGGTTATCCTTAATCCAATTTACGTATTTGTCTACCCTTGTGTAGACTGTGGGGTACTGGTTCCCTTCATACGCCCACGATTTTATTCCCACCTGTTGTACCCGATTTCCTATTCGGACAATCAAGGGACCACCATCATTTCCTCTGAAACGGTCTACGCTTACACCATGAGCCTCAAACGAGTCTGTCTTGGCGCAGAGCATGTATTCAGTGATCTCCGTGTATAGTTGAGACTGACAGTCTTCATTTTTGTAAATTTTGTTGATAGCTTCTCTCAGAACAAAATCACTCATGGGAGGTTCCACGTAGTGGATAACCCCTTCCGAAATCCCAGTAACCTTTCTATTTCCGTATTTAATCCAGCCTGCTTCGACGCCAGCACAACTGCCTTTATCAAAGCCGGGGATCCCGTTGAAAATACTGATTGGGGCAACGTGAGCATCAAATTCAACTGGCTGGTCTAGTTGCACGAGAGCAATGTTATTATCCATTTTACTTTGCTCGTGAAATCGCTTATGGAAAATGATTTTACTGGCTTTTCGTTCTAAATAAAAGTCGTTAAATGTGTCATTTAAATGATTTTTCGAGAAGCCAATTCGAACTTGCATTCTGGCTACGTCTCTCGAGTTGAAGCGATGAAGGCAGTGGGCTGCCGTGAGGACGTGGCGGCCTAAAAAGACAAACATGAAATCTGATGTTACCTGTCCTCTTTCTGTCTGAGATAAATCAGGTATGAAATTAATACACATTCTTACTATCAATTAATGAACCACTGCACAAAGGACCAGTCTTGGCTCTTGTTTGAATGCCAGCCTGAAACAATATTTCATGCACGTTAAGATTTAGTACAATTGAGTACTTGAATTGGAGTCATAATTTAACGAATTGAAGATAGAAAGAAACAGACTTACCAAAAATGGATAATTTTCAAAAGATGGCCACGTGTTGTAGACATTTACTGATGGACATGCATCGGCAATGTCCGTTTGAACGACAGGAATCTAAAATTTTGAAGATGCATTTTCAAGGTGAATAAAATTCAAATAAACTTTTCTTTAATTTTTTCCATACATATATATAATTATACCACTGGTGGTGTTTCAGAGCTAGAAGGGACCTCAGGGTCTACGGGCAACCCTGGCTCTGGGGCACTTGGGGCAGCTGTTGGCGACGTCGAAGGTGCAACAGTAGATGGTTCTGAAGACGATGTGTATTCCGGCATGTTCTGTGTGGTACTACCACTTTGAACCTCCGTTACAGTTACCACATCTTCACTCACTACTTGTTGTACAGCATCAGGCCGGCCAGTGGATTCTAAAACTTCTACAACAACTGGCTCCACCGATGACAAAGATGATTCTGAAACACCTGAATCCACGACTAATAGTAAGTCTTCTTCTGGTGTGGCTTGCTCGACATTTCCATCTTCCGCAAATGGGACTACAGGAATGCCTGTCGTAGTTGGATACATAGCCAGTTCCTCATTTAACGTTTCCTCCAGAGATGATCTATGCACGTACTGGACTTTATCCTTGGCACAACACAAGATCTTATCTCCAACGGTCGCTGTGAAAGTAAGTCGACTTACAATCATGAAAAAATACAGCTTTTCATAATAAACGTATGCTTTCAAAATATTAAAATCCACCAACACTTTGAAGGAATCGCTCTTTCCAAGTCAACGTCAGAATTTCCAACTGGCTCATCTTCAACCGTATTTTGACTTTCACAAGCGTCCACATTTTGACTGTAGTCTTGTGCTAAACTTGGATTCCGTAGTTCTCCATTTTCTCCAAAAAGTATAGGATGACATCTACGTAACGTCACACAGACTCCAGGCTCGTGGTCAAATGTCATACACTCTGTGTTATCAGGCTGCTCTAGAGCGTCAAATTGGAGCTCTCCCTCCTCTTCATCTTCCGAGTGTGCTATCAGATTATAATATACACCGAGGATGTCAAAAGATTGCAATTATTCCTGTTAACACAAGGCTAATTACACTTTTTTTTATGTATTTTACCATCCACAATTATAGAGTCTTTGCTTGTATTCCATTTTCTTGCTCGAGTCAAACCAGGTGCTACAATACAAATACCAAGAAGGAGCAGAATCACACGTTTCCCCATACTTGCCATTTAAACCAACTCGAAAATTCAGTTCTACTAGTTGTTGCTTTCAATATGAACAGTGCAAACCAACAAAGTGACCAATGATAACTGACACGTACAAATGCTCGTCACCTCGCATGAATTTTTTTTTACCGGTGACGACGAATCGAAATCAAGAAAGGCCAATGTGTGTACAAGTGGCCAGCTAACTGAATAATGGCCGAGGAAGTTGGAAGTTGCATG
>JAHZNB010000170.1:0-17450 GCA_027744295.1 Callyntrura guangdongensis | reverse complement strand
GCTACCTATATATACAGTTTGGTGAAAATCACCCCATAAATACAAGAAATAAACTTACGTGACCCCGTAAACCCCAAAATCATTCCCAGGGTAGCCTTAGAGATGAGGAACCTATTAGTGAAACAGAACTTCAAAATTCCTAACAGTTCCTAAGTTACAACTAAGGGACTATTTTGAAGACCTTGTGAGCGCCACGTGGATTCACCTGGAAACTCCAAAATCATTCCCAGGGTAGCCTTGGAGATGAGGAACCGCACCATATCTCGAGAACGGGTAGGAATTTAGAAATTCTGTTTCGCCAATCGATGGTCAATGGCTCGGACGAATTCGCAGATGAGGATTTGGGGTCGACCCCTTGGGAGTCAAATGGGGGGTCAAACCTTAAAACTTTATTGACTGACTTTAACGCCAATAGTGAATGGCTACTTAACAGACTTTTATTGCGATTACGAATGTCTGTCTGTCTATCCGCGCCATCAGCAATTGATATTCAATGATCTGAAGTTGTGCACCTGATATTTTTTAGATCAAAGGTCAACAGGGTCAAAGGTCATAGGTGAGTATTACCAAATAGTTAGATTTACGCTTCCTTCTTGCCTTTACAATGCTCTAGTTTTTCATTATTCATTAATTTCCACTGGCTACTGGCTCCCATAAACTACAGAGGAAATGAACATGAAATACATGTCCAGCTATTAAAACCAAGTGCATGAAGCCATGAAAATAGTGGAAACATCATGAAATCCCAATTACGCCGTTACATTTTATTTCTGGCACGTGATTGTTTGGATTAGATGAGAGATTCATCTAACCATCACCCGAAACAAAAATATTTTATTCGGCTCTTTCATCCGAAGATCAGTCAAATTATTTCGAGAGAGATTCAGTCAGTCGATACAACCGGAGATGAATAGCCAACACATAGTTAGACAGTATATGAGAAATGGTCATTTGATGATAGTTACGAGTTACGATTTGTTGGATATTTGATAATAGTATACATGCATAGGCTACACTCACACAAGTTATATGAGTAAATGTTTTAGTTTTATGTCATCATCATAAGTAGGTAGGTTCTCTATTAATACAAATATAATAATAACAATGCATGCCCATACAGTACACACAATTCACAGCGTACGGTTGTTTGGCTGACGTGAACCGTACCTGCCATTGTCCTCGAAAGATTTTTTTATTTTATCAGATTTGGTGTGTTGAGCATGAGATCTTTTATGTCATCTGAAAATGGATAGATGAGCGGAAATTACACACTGCCTTTTGCTCCGAGTAGTTTCAAATCTTGATGTATTTTTGCTTGCCACTCTTCGCAACTGTTTGGAAAGTCATCAGGCCTGTGATATCACGTCAATCACATCATGTCTTATTGCTCGAGAATCAGTAGTTTTACGGCGATACAAAGGACCGAACTAAATAATGGTAATATTCTTAGTAGGAAAAGCTTTCCGAGGAAATGGACAGAGAAAATATGTTTGTCACTCTTTTGTACGTATAGTTTACCAAAATGCTCGTTTAAGCTTTTTTCAACAATATTACGTGCTCATATGATGTCAACGACGTCAAACATTACCGAGAAATCTGGAAAAAGAGGTCAGGTCAAAGATCTTGGAAACTTCAGAGATTTTCACAGGAGATCTTTCGTTGACGTGTCCGTAGGAGTAGTGTTTGCTTAAATCCCTATATGTACGAAAATTGCACAAAGTATACTTTTTGACGCGAAGTTTTATAACGAGCCGTGTCATGTCACTTTTGGTCTCATATAGGGATACCTACTGCTGTTCCCACCCCAGTAGTAGCAGTCATAGTTTTTAGCTGTAGTTGTGATACAGCACACAGTACAGAAAACTGGCATTTTCTTCACAACAAGTGACCTTTCTTAAGACTTTCAGCATTCATTCATTAGGTAATAAATCACAGAGAAGAATTTGTGAGAAATGTAGGAGAAAATATCATCAAACATACACAGAGAGAAATGAGAAGACAGCTAAAGGAAATTTATGTGTTTTTGAATGAGATTTATACACTACACGCCATAAGGAGCAAATTTCTTTGTAAGTACAGCCCAATTTGTGCCGTCACGAACTATGCACAGAGAAAAACGGAAATCTATTTTCCTAACAGGTCTAAGAGGCATTCACCATCAATCCTGAAAATGTAGAAAAAAGCATGCCCACGTTTTATACAAATACTTATGATCACATACAAGAGGGAGGGAATGTTCTGGACCTTTTCTTCCTTAAAGTATCTGTTAAATGGCTCGCCGGTACAATTGCGAAGTTTTGTCACATTTTTCGAGCATGTGTATAAAGAGCACAATACAAACACAACCCACATACATAAGCTGGGTTGAGGAGATGTAAGAGTAGCATTTAGGAAATTGCCTGCCCGGTGAAAGGTACACTACATGTTTTTAAAATGTGTTAAAGTGAAATTAGAGAGGAAAGCGAACAGTTCAGGGAAAATGTGTCTTCATTACCATGAGGCCATTTGCTACGTGTCCTGTCATAGACCCTCCTCCAGTCCTTATTTTGCCATGAGAGGGAGAAAAAACAAAGGAGTGTCTACTTGCTTTGTATCGTGCACAAACATTTTCCAAGTTAAATGGAAAATGAGATGCCATAAAAGCTTTTTTCAACCCATTTATGGAGAAAACACTTCTTTATGTACTTGTGTATGAGCACTTAGTCTGCACGTAAATAATTCTGTTTCTATTGAAGTAGATGTGGAGGTACCGAAAGAAGAAACATTCCGCATAGTAAAAGAGTTCCTATAACAGGGGTTAACGTGAAAGAAATACATAAGTACATACAGACATATGTATAATATATAGCACACATAATGTTATCTTGTATGTGAGAAATACCATTACAAGCTTATGGTTGCTCCAGTCTTGAAATCAGTAATGGACTGGCTAAGTAAATGTACTGCAGCAAGGACAACATTACTCTAGCATTTAAGGTGTTTAGCCAAGCGCTCAAGAGACAACAACTTGAAGCAGATTTTGCAAAACCATTTGTTTTGTACGGGGTGCTTTTTCTTCATATATAACCTAAGTGAACGTTTTGCGCTACATGAGTATATCCTCTGTTTTTGCAATGTATGTACATACCAATGTTTTCCAAAAATAAGTTTTCTTACCACCGCAGAAGTACCAACATTCAAGGAAATTCGAACCTCCTTTTGGTCGATTGAAAATCAGAACTCTTAATTGAATTATCCTTTTCCAGATGTCTTTGTCTTTCAGATGATACATTAAAGTAAATTACAAATTGAATGCCAACTTAAATAACTGATGACTAATTGTAAGATAAATTTCAGTTAATTTATAATGGACGGTGAATGGGACATATTTTCAGTTGTTTGATACCACCCACCGCACAGTTTTTGTTTGTTTGACATCGAACCTTAAAAAAGGAAATGAACACGTGGTGTTTGAAATTCTATCAATTTATTCAAATTTATGCTTCAAACACACACGTTTCCATACTTTTGGCAGTAATGACACTTTAACTCTTCCCCTCTGTCTGTCTCTCTCTCTTCGAGTACTTCAATAAGCTACGCAGCTACTAACAATTTCTAACAATATTGACGGAAAACATATTGTGCATAACAAGTTGTGTGTTTCAGATTTATGTTTATATTCCAACCAACAAAATTATGCTAAGGAATCTGCAATTTTCTCATTTCTCCTCTCGATTCTCCCCTTATATTAGTTTTTTCTCACCCAGTGATCCCTGTAAACGACAAACGATAGTAATATGGTTACGTGTGCTCTTTATAGGCATATTACAGCCACACGTGTATGTCTTTCATACACGAATTACATTGTACAGAAAACCCTCTTCCGTGCAATTGGTCTCTCAAAATTGATAGCAAGAGAGTCATGCTAATATAAAAAAGTACAATAAATAGAGCTAAATTGAACAGGAAGATAAGAACGGTACACGGATAACATTATAGAATCGTGAAAGAATCAAGTGGATGGGGGTCGTTGCACATTGACAATCGAAAATAAACTGAGAGTTCAGAGAGGACGTTTAAGAGATTGTACCGTTTCACTCAACCCTGAATCCATAATGCTTTATATACCTATTTTAGGGGGCAGGATCTTCCTTTCCCTCTGTAAAAGCACGTTTCTTCCCAGTTACGCGCGTACTCTTACATCCCTTTCTCAGATATGATACTTAAACCAAAAAAATAGCTACCTTTCCCTGTGTCTGTTTATTGTATGCTTTGTCGCTCTGTATATGTGTTCATCACACCCGGGTTGGCGCTATTCATCTTAGCAGTCACTAGAATTACCCCTGCCGATATGTGTAGTAGCCATGTTTTCAAGTACCGATTCTCAGCCCTTGGAATGCATATATCATATGACGGATACACTCACTTCAAGTGTTGTCTTGTTGACGGTGGTGGTAAGCAAAGATAGCTGACATTTTGCACGCTGAGAGACCAAGACCCTTCACATATATTTTACACGGATTGGGTTTCGTACTTCTTCCAGTTCATCTTATCGTATCAGTTGGTTTAAAGTCTTGGATGACAAAATGGCTGCTTCCAAGTAGGCCTTCTCTTTGGTGGGGTCGTTCTGGGTATTACCGAGTATCCCCGTGTGAAGAAATAAGGGAAACAGGGAAAGGTGCCAACATGAAGGTGGTTTGTGAACAGTAATAAAAGCAGCGCAGCGTACAATTAACATTGCTTTCAGATTTCTGAAAAGGCAGACTGTGTATATTATTCACTAGTAAAATTAAGCATTCCTTTTGAGTATGTCTTCTTAAAAGAGATGTTTGTTGACACGAGTGGTGTACGTTTCACCTTCAGTTTCTGTTAGACTTGTCAGTTGGGGCTTCTTAATAGCTTTTACTCGTTGCATTTAGGTAAAGCCTCATCTGCTGGTGGTGATGGTGTGCTTGTCAGCTTCAAAAGGAAAAAAAGTATAGACTGGATCGCTCTGACTCCCTAAGGGTAAACCCCTTTTGACTTGATGAAATAGTGCATCATCTTGCAAAATGTTGTTGTTTTCTCCACCCAGCAGCAGTTTTAGAGGTAACAGCAGTTTACGGTACAAAAAAATAAAATAAAAATGCGAGCAGCTTGCGACCCATAAATAAAAACCGAAATTGTTATTTGTTTTTTCACCTTGGACTACTTTGTGCCAACCTTTTATCCTGGCTATATTTTAGCACGCAGTTTTTGTTATGACTTTTGGGTTTGAGGTACGTCTGCATAAAAGCGTTACAAAATGCCATGTGAAAAATGTTCACCCGTTCCCAGAAACGTCTTACTCTTGCCTTTATATTTATTCCAACATTTCTGTTTATGGGTTTTTATTATTGCCATCCACAGTCAACGGTTTTACGCATTCACGTGGGAATTGCAGGAGGGAAATGTTTTCCGGGGGAAAAGAAACTCACACTTCCACAAAATGATTTCGAGGGAAATGGTTGCTACAAAATAAAACATTGTAAAATGCCAACAAATTTTCGGAAGCTTTATATTAAAACGCTGGGTTGTGCGCTAATACCACACCCCAGACCCCAGCAAACGTGAACTAAAATTCCTACGCAGTTTTTATGACAATGGGTTGGCAGTTCTCTCCCAAAACGAAAAGATCGAAATCGCTGTCTCAGTGCCTTTGAGGTCATTAACCAGCAATCTATATACACAAAATGTTTTGATTCATTCAGTTTATTTGAAAATGTCTAAAGCGTCTTGGAACGACGAACAGGTTTCTTTACGATTAATCTTGTAGCATTTCTTCAAAAGAAAAAAAATGACCAGAAAGGGAGCATGCTAAAAACATGCCGAGGAGTCAACTTGTGTTTAGGGTTCGCCGTGAAAGTGAGAAACTTTTTCTGGCGTTGTATTATACAAATCCTCCCAAAAACGCACATTTCTCAGTTTGGAAAAATCCTTCCAGAAATAACAAAAGTCTATATTCTCCTGAGATTTCTTTCTTTGATCTAGATTTAATGTTTGTTCATCTAACAGTAGGTTATATCACGCCACGCGCTAAATTTCCGAACCCAGTACCTTTGCTACATACAATCAAAAGGGCGTGAGACGCACAATTACATTCTTTTATAAAACTTCATCATTTTTTTGCATTTCATTCCTTGGATCGTCAATAGTATTTTACAATTGTACACATTAAAGCATTCAAAAAATATTTTCAAGTATTGTCATCTTTCAAGTAGAGCTTTTCAAAGTAAATTGTCAGAGATGGAGTGAGACTGTAAGAGAAATTCACTACCATTTTAAATTTTATAAACAGTGAAATTGTGCAGTAAGTACACTTGAGAGCTCGCATACTCTCGTGTTGCAAGAACGTTGGCGAAACGAATTACATTTTTTGCTTGCAATCTAGACAATATTTGTACAAAACATCATCAGCAAGAAAAATGCTGATATAATAGTTGATTTTTATGAGAGAAAACATTGCTGTCCTTTATCTGCGTACAATTCCTTGTCTGTAGACCTGACTATGAGTGCACTAACTACGAGCTGAAACTGAACTTTAGGGAAACATTCCCCAAAATGGGAATGAACATAGATTTAGATAAAAACTCTGCTTTATCAGCTCGCTTATGTCTCTCTGACAAGCAAAGCTGTTCATCTTATATCAGAGAGAAAATTGTATGTGTATGTGCTGCTGCCGCGTGTACTAATAATACACGGTTTACATGTACACAGGCGTCACTTCCAATCCTAGTGTCACAGCAGTTACGCTGCTGCTGCTGCTGAACCAAGCCAACTCGTTTGGGAAGGACGTTGTTTGAATAATAATGAAGGTAAAGAAAACAACAGACCTCAGCAACTGTTTTCCTCTCCTTCCGTTCATATCTATTCTTTTTTTACTGCGTAAAACGTACATTTTTCTCAGGTCGAGCACTATGCAGCACCACTACTGCTAATGCTGAGCTTGTTCAAAGAGGTAAATACAGGCAAAAACTGATATATTATAAATGTAATAATGGATGTAACTCCCCAAATATTTGTTATACGTTTCAAATGTATTGAAGAGAAAGGACACATACTTCTGACACATTACGGATGAGATGCATGAGTGTACCAGAACGAAAGTGAACGCAGCAACGAAGAAAGACAGCAGAGCCAAGAGAAAGTTCCTCTCGGGGTATAAATGAAACAGGGGAATGAAAAGAAGAGTGGATTTTGTGGCGTTCAAAATTCATGTTGTTTTTCTTCTCCCCGTTTCGGAAGCCACGGTAATAGAGATCGACTAGAAGCCGCCGCCACCGTACCGCAACAATCTAAGCTAAAATATATTTCTTCAACAATATACATATATATATATATTATACTATACTATGTACAGATTTCACAAGCCTAAGCATTAGGAGAAAGTATCAGTTTTTCTGTGCTGTTACTACACGTCTACAGCGGTGTACAGTGAAAACTGAGAGATGAGCTGTGATGGGAAGGAATAGTTGTCATTCTATTTCCGGGCTGTTTCCCACTCGGAAATTGGAATTTCAATTGGCATATTGGCATTTGTGTAGGGAAGCCTGTATAAGTGGAGGGGACAGGAAGTTTGAGATCTGTACACAGGAACCTCTCGTTTTACAACTTATGTTTTGCCCATTTTCTATTCTGCCCTTTGCCTGGTTGCGGAGGAAAATACATTATACACAGACAAACCCCACGCATGGCTTGATGTGTTATGGCGGTCCTGGTTATTGCCTCGATGGTTCGTTTCGTCTCCTTTTTTGAGGACAAACACGCTGGCAAAACGCTACTTTTCACTGGGAAACGCCAGGAATCTCTCATCTCTCTCTGATACCATTATGAATGCTTCAAAATTCGAACAATGTACCGCACAAAACTTGTCTATGTGCACATATACTTACATGTCGTGTTTGTCTACATCGGAAAAGGTAGAGAGGAATATATACACCCTTGTGAGTGCTTATAGAGGGGGTCCCTTTGCAACGTTTTAGTAACCCATGATTTTCCTTGGTCATCTCATCGGATCGGATGCTGCACAGCGGATGTATGCAAACCAAACGGCACAACATGGAAACTTTCGCACATGTTGGTGTTGTTTACTTGCTGGAATGACGACAGTGGTGGTAACTAAAGCAAAACTACTTTTTAGTAAAAGTCTTTTACTCTCTCTGGGTAGTTTTACAAAACTATCAGTAACCACTCTGAAAGTAGTAAGCTGCTCCAGTTAGTTCTTCCAGGAACGATGGCGGTAACTAGGACTAATATATAGTAAGCAACGTTTTCTTTTACATTATATTACACCACTGTGCACCAACTACCCACCAGCATCACCACAACTGTGATTTGGTATTCAAAGAGGATGCGATGTTGGCTCGGGGAGAACACAACACATATGGGGGACAGCAAATATAGAGAAAAAACTAGAAAGATATTGACAAAAGGGATGAGACAAGATGTAGCAGTTCTCCCGGTTTCTATTCAAGATATTTTGCAAAAATGAGGCAAAAATGCTCACATGCAGCCACTTAATATTCGACACTGAAATGAAAGTCATCTGTAACTTTCACTAGCATAGTTGTTGTGTAGGGCGCTGCTGCTTCACGCCGCTAATATTGCACACATTTTAGTATCCGAATAACGTCGTTGCATTCAATCAACAACAGAACAAAAAAAATTGTACTTTGAAAATACAAGCCGGGAAATTGTTCGAGATATGTACATGCATAGTATATCTTTTTCTGTGTATTACATTACAGCATTTCTCTTTAGGAAATATTCGTACAAACTGTGGTTGATGACACTCTTAGACTGCCTATCTGTATGCATCTCTCTCCCTTTTCGGTTTCTTTGAAACTTTATTTTGCTTCCACTTTTTTTCCCCGCAATCATGTATGAAAGCCAATATTGAATATGTATGTTTATGGGTAATACCACACACTACTCGCTTCCAATTTATGCTTGGTTCAAAGGGTCAAAGGTATTTTTTATTATTTTACTCTAGTAGATATCTGTCAACTACTGGAGCGAAAAATCTAAATTACTGCTTCCAATGCAGTATTTTTCGGGGCAGTGTCGCTTCAAGTTGCTACTACCACTGCCGCTGGTGGTGGTGACGCTACTTCTTTTCTCTGTGCTGTTCTGGTTTTTGGTACATATTGTGTTAGCATTTTTTTGGAAAAGAGATATTACAAGAGGACGACGACATATTATAGAGAGGATGATATCGTTTCGGAACTTCACAGAATAACACCACAAAAGCAGCAGCAGCAGCGGCCGAAAGGAATCGAGCATGTAGTTCATTTTGTTTCTGGATAATAATAATATAGGAATGTGAGTGTATATTTGATATTATACTAGTAGAACGTATCA
Organism: Callyntrura guangdongensis; assembly: GCA_027744295.1. Classification (NCBI taxonomy): domain Eukaryota; kingdom Metazoa; phylum Arthropoda; class Collembola; order Entomobryomorpha; family Paronellidae; genus Callyntrura; species Callyntrura guangdongensis. Next base: position 8,093 of record JAHZNB010000170.1, on the reverse strand, counting down.
TAGGGGTGATATATTTCTGAAAAGTTGTTGTACATCCATTGCTTCTTCTATGTAAGGACAAGACGTTACGGCATACAAGATTATATATTGTTTACCGGCCTACTGCACAGAGGTTTCTGAAAGATTTTGAGGAAATCGAAAAAAGGAAGGTTTCGACGGGCAGCAGCGCGCAGTTACGCGTGTTGTCTCATATATTTACCGATACACACGTTCTACGGTAACAAAGCATTGTGTAGTGGGGTGAGTAGGTGGATGATAATAGTAATGGGGAAAGGGGTTCTTTTTGCATAATATTTACATGTACATTTGTATATGTACATTATCATATGCGTATTTTCATACAATCTCCGCTTATGACATTATTTATCAACTTGAGGAGGAAACCACAAATCAGCCAGGCTGTGACTACTACCCGTTGCACAATAAAAATTCAAGATTTATTCATGTATGCAAAACACAAGACAGAGTTCTCATGAATTAGAATTCTACTCACAGTTGCGCATCTAGCAAAATGCTCATAAAAACTGGGGGAGCTGCACACACACTGAATTGTCAGATTCTCCTTTAAAATGATTATGTCTTATAGAATACGCGTTCAGTATGGCTCCTTACATATTTTTTTTTATTGAAAGGGGGGAAGATAATGCCTATTTTCCGCCAAACAATCGGTACGATACATAAATAAAAAAAATTGGAATTGTAAGTTTGTTGGAATCAGCGGGATTATTATTTTACGNTACGCGTTCAGTATGGCTCCTTACATATTTTTTTTTATTGAAAGGGGGGAAGATAATGCCTATTTTCCGCCAAACAATCGGTACGATACATAAATAAAAAAAATTGGAATTGTAAGTTTGTTGGAATCAGCGGGATTATTATTTTACGGCGCATTTTTTCTGCCAACTGCTTTCAACAACTTTGAAATGTGTAAGTATAAAAAGTACATATAGACTTGTATATGTCAAACCGTAGAGGAGCACTAAATGAAAATGTAATTTCAAATGGTAAAAAACCCTGCCCTGCTGCTTCACCTATATAAACTTTTTAGGGGTCCTTGCAATTTAACATTGTCCAGAGAGATCCATAAGAATTTTCCAAGCTGTATTCAATTTTTTTACTGATAGAATGTGGAGACTTTAAAATGTTGATTGTGAACGTGGACATACATGGTTATCTATCTTATCTTTATCTATCTATCTATCTTATCTATCTATGTTATCTATCAAAATAATGAACGGAAGACAGTTATCCATGTCAAAAACTTATCATCTTATCAACACAGTGTACGTATACAGGTAGACTTTAAAATTGGAATATTCGACACAATTTTGAATTTTCCACACAACTTCAAAACGTAAAACGTGTCTCTGCTTTTTTCTGTGCTTCCCGTCATTCTATCAGTACCAGTCACGTCAGGTTTATGAAAGAACTTCTCAATTTAGAAATTGAACCGTTTCCCCGAATAATGTATGAAAATATTTCACAGGATTTTCCGCTACAAAAGTTACAAAAGTCCCATGCCATTTTTCCAAGAATACCAAACCGCTGGCAACGGCATACAAAAGCTGATTTTAAATTGTAACAGTTCTACCAAAGAGAAAGTAAGAAGATTTGCGTTTTGTCTGTATTAACACAACTTACGTCAATTTACAAGTGAACCTTACCTGAATCCTATTATCTAAAGGCAGGGGTAGTGGCTGATATACCATTTAGTTTTTCATCTTGTAGGTACGTTTATGAGGTTACCTATGCCAGAAGGTGTTTGTAACTTCCCACAGTAATGTAAAAATAGTCAAAATTAAGGTAATGACCTGCTACAACCACGCCTGCCTGCAAGGATCCTTTCCACCAATTTTCGGTAAATGGTATGTTTTCTGACTATTTTAGTAATTTGAGACACTGCTATTTTATAACACAAAGGCACCCAATACCCGCGAAGTGGTTTAGCAAACCAGTCATCTATTTTTGGACGCAGCTACAATGTTATAGATGCGTAAATTTGAAAGAGAAAAATGACTAGGTATATACCTCAAAGTTTTTATATTAATACATGAGTTAGTATTACGTCAATGTACCAGGAAAAAAGAAAAAAGACAGGAAAGTCTGACAAAAGTAAGCCTGTGTAAGCTGGTTCCTCTTTTGTGACAAAGTTAAACTTAGCCCTGGGACTGGATTCCCTTTGCATGTTCTCCACCATCAAATCTAATATTACAAGGAATCACAACGATGTGTTGTTTGATACATTATTATGATGCGCCTGTAGATCATTTCCCGTTATGAATATACCATTAAAATAAAGTAATACAACACTACGCTCTCTCTCTCTCCCTCTCTCTCTTTCCTTTCTTTGTGACTAAAACAGTTGATAATGCTGCGTTGCATAATGTTATTACTGGGTTGTTATGTACAGAGAACCTTTTGTGTCACTAAGATGGAGTCATCACTCTCCTCGTTAGCTTTTCATAATAATGCGAAAGCCAACAAAATGGCCCGCTTTCCAGTGGCACTTTCGTGATCATCATGCTATGTAATATACTGTCAACTAACAGCTTTACTGTCTTGTCTTGAAGATAAGTATAATGGCCCAGAAATAAGTAGGAGGGCGTCTAAAACTCCATCTCCTTTATTTCATCATTCTCTTTCTCTCTCAAAGCTAGTGCGCAAAGCTATCAACAACAAACCCTTAACCTACCTGCACACCAAATGAGTACTGTCCAAAGAAGAAAAAAATAAAGCCGAAATACCCTACTTCATCCCAATCTCTCTTTCTCTCAAGAATAACTGATGAGAAAAGAGTTTTCCGTGTAATGTACCTGAAACTTGTCAAAAATGTACGGAGAGACGGTATACCGATACACATTCACACAAGAAAAAGAAAAGTAATCCAAAAGAAAGCGAAATGAAGGGAAGCAACTTGAAAGAAATGAAACGATGTCTGTCTGCTGCACAAATAAACGTTTCTCTCCCCCTCTCTCGCTTTGTGCATATACTTCCTTTTACTCACAAAAGCAAGTCTCTTCTTTCTTTAATAATAGGAAAAAAGGATTTACATGAAAACGCATAGCTCCCCATAAACCCCACAAGTATCTCGGCGTGGATATTTGCTAACAAAACCATAACATAAAAATACAAACAACAAACTGCATCCCATAAAAAATTCTACTACTGCTCTCTCTCTCTCTGTATCTACCACTACATATATAGACTGCTGTCTACGTAGTTGTACCAATCACTGAAAGCTTTTCTTTTCTTCTATCTCGCCAGCAATCATTCAAGTTTGTCTTTTTGTTTGGCCGTATCAAAATATCCCTTCCCTCTTATGCATTTTTGTCTGCTTTACCATCTCTTCATCTTTTTTTAGTGGCAGTCGTGAATGCCAATTCACCACAAGTATTTATTAGACGCAACTTTTTTGGTAATATCTTGGATAAATACTGGGGCGTAGAATAAAACCAGGAAACCTTTTCAGGAAAGCTGTTTCACAAAAGAGAGTAGGAGGGAAGAGAAAGAATTTTGTAACAAACAAAACACTCTTTATATCAATCAATAAAGAGACAATCTTTTTATGTGTGTCCTCAGAAAAGAGATACAACATATTTTCTAGTGGATTTTTTTTACTTTCTCGGTTTTTCCCCCTCTCTCAGTCTTTCACTGCTCTTTTATCTGATAAACTCATCATGCTATTTGGGTAAATGCTATTTTGCAAATAAGTGGTACAAGACACATAAACGTGTGGTACACGCAATATATTAACCCACTGTCACTGCTCGTAATGAGCAGAGTTTGTTCTCCTAATATGAAAAGATGAAGTGGTATTTATACGGTTGAATGACGATCGACATCATCATCATCATCGTCATTTTGGATCATCATCATGGTTCTGGTATTCACTCCGTAGAACACAACCATTCTATCATTTTGTTGTGCCGCTGTTGTCGGTAATGATGATGATGATGAGAAGCTGTTCTAGGGAAAGTTTTGCGTATAGTAATGTTGCTGCTGTTGTATTGTGAACCCCACAATGGCTGACTTGATGTGGCTGATGAAAGAAACGTATTAAATCGAACACACCCATTGTGAGCGTTGTTATATATGAGTGACCTAATTGGCTTAATAGGAGACAAGGTTCTTCATTTTCTCATTAGGACAGCTTGTCATATTTTCTCTTTTTCGTTAACCACAACCTTTCGTGTGGTGGTGGCTGTTTACTAATAGCAAAGGGAATTCACGGGTCCAAAGGGAAGCATCGAAATGAGGTTTCCGATTAGGCTGGGAAAATTACAGGAGGGGCAAAGTTAAACTGTGATAGATGTGGAAGCTATGATAGAGAACGTGTAAGTACTGTACAGAGAGGAAATGACGGGGTAGTGGAGTAGGGATAGTTTGTGGTGTTAGCCCATTTACTGTACTCTGGAGTGAAGTATTGAAAAGAAACGGAAATGCATTATAGTAATGATGATAATGGAGGAAAAGTGACGAGATTTTACCTATTGCAGCATATATACTTAAGTAAAGACAGTCTTCCGATTGGTTTCTTAAGAAGGGCTCGACATGGCGCAGGTATTCGTAGTACCCTCTCGGCATTTCCTTTAAAGCCGCGGTCTCGTTACTGATGTCTGGCATCATCTGAAAACAGACGGTTAATAATAGATGGAAATAGTAACTTGGAGTTCGTGTTTGTACTACTTAAACGTGACAGGTTTTGGACAACTGGGTTGCAAGGGCATTCTCTAACCAACAACAGTCAACAACAAGTTTAAATAATAAATTATCTCTACATTCGCATCCAATGCATTCACCAACCAAATTAACTTTTTACATGCATGCATTTTTGTGAAAGGAGCAACAGTATAAACACTTTTGCAATAGTAGTCTACGTGTCGTTTTTATTCGACTTTTGTCATTGGAAGCGGTCCAAGGTTAATGGTCGATAGTGGAAACATTGAGTAAAAGCCGACCGACTACAAAAAAGAGTCAACAAAGTGCAAAATATATATATGTGTTTACCTGAGGACACACAAACCCGGGCTTTGTGGCCTGTCGAACTCCATCCCATGGAACGGGGGTTTGCGTTGGACTAAATCGATGAGATTTAATTGGTGGAGAGGCATAGGGGATGCTCAAGAAAACCTAAATAAATTGAAGCAAAAAATCCTTTAATTAGAAACAATGCAATTGCAAGTTTGTGAGAGCTATATGAAAAAAGTTAGTGTGAATTACATTCAAACTTGGTAATCTGCTTGGTTTCAAAGCGTAGCCATAAATTATCCTTTTTTAAATTACAATACTTAATGTTCTCAAATTAATAGATCAAGGCAAGTAATTTTTCACCAAAGCTTTACTTTTAAATGGCTAGCCTAAAGGTGGATTCTGAATTGATGATTTTTGAACAACCCGTCCAAAGTATTGGCAAGTCTTTCTTGCGTCAGAGCACCCAACACTTAAAACTCGCCTTATGAAAGAACAAAAAAACTACATATCCTGCTGAGATCCCTGATTGATGCATTTACTACTAATGTCATACCCCTGAACTCATTTGGAGATAAAAATAATGACATGTAATAGCTTAGTTGGTCGTTATGAATTGCTCATCTAGGTAAACCGTATGGAAGGATGGCTGATTAGCTCTAAATCTTACGGAAAGATAGATGTACTCAACCCTTGGCATTGTTTTCTTCTCGTAAACTTTCCCCGTTGCCATTCTACTTTTGTTATTTTCTCTTTTTCTGTTCGTCCTTTTCTCTTTATACAAAAACATACATTGCTGAGAAGGCGTACTGTTTTTAAAGTATAGTGTGTTCTCGGTCCTCGCACAAAACCTCCACGGTCAATTTAATAGAAGAGCAAATCTAGGAAACCGTCTCAAGGGACCCAAAGGCAGTACCTTCATGACAATAATGACATTTCAATCTTGAGGTACAATTATTTAGAATCCTTGTCTGAGAATCGGGGCAGTTGTGGTGACGCTACTACAGCTTTTCGTCTATATACATATATCCGTGCTGTAATTCTCTTTTCTCTATTCCCATAAAATAAAACAGCGCTAACCCCTTGAAGGCTTACCGTTATTTTTAGTTAGTAAAATCCGCTTACCTCAACAATCTTGTTTTTGAGGGGATTACTGCCGTTGCTACCACCACTGCCTTTCCCAGCGGTTTGCTGCTGCTGCTGTGTTTGTTGTTGTTGAGGCTGCGGTTGTTGCGGAAAAATGTTCAAACTGAGCCCTTGCACTTTCCCATATCTCGTCTCAATTATTCTAGACCTTGATGGTCCATTATTATTTGGTAACGGCGGCGGTGGCTGCGGATCTGTCCCCCCGTTAGGCCCACTAGGCCCACTGAACCCATCTAAAAAAGTGGACGTGCTGCCAAAATCCGCTTTGTTCATTACCTGAGGGAGGTGCTCTCCGTCGTGATGAACTACGTGACTTCCGGGCTCAACTCCATGCTGGGGGAGTGGAGCCGGGAGGAAATGCAGTGTGGTCTCTGAAGTCGTATTCTCATTGGCATTCTGACAACTAATGGCAATTATGCTCAGTAGAATCAACATTTGCTTCATGGCAAACACCTTCCAGAGGAGACTTGTGAAACAAGGAACATTTATTTTATACTGTCAGGAAAGATTGATCCACGCCTCCTTCTCTTTTCAACCTGCCACACTACGCCTGATATTTATAGCTCACAAAGTTGCAATTTTCCTACTGTCGACGCGACGCGAGCTTCCATTCAACACTGGTTAGCGTGAAATGGACGCTGTGGGGGTACGATGACTATCCGGCATCAGCATCACTGTAAATTGGATAGCAGTACTAAGTACCGATGGCAATCTGATGTGATGGAAATTCTTTTCGCTTACTTTTTCCCCTGTCGCTCTCTCTTTACGACCAGAAACGCTGTTCAGGATGGCTTTTGCTTGCTTGCTTGCTGGTTGTACGTACGTAGCGCTCCGACTGGTTGACGGTGATGATGAGGTGAGGCTTATACACGTATGATATATTGTGGTAAAACTAAATGTACCTTCTCTTTACGTAATGTACTGCTGGCGTGGTTTTTGGCACAAAAACGTTTGCTACCTTGCTTTCCTTCAATAGTGACACCGCGAAAACTCACCATCATTCCTCATTTTGCTGCCCACTTTTTTCTGCTTTTTTCTCTCTCTAATGTTTCCGTCTAATGCCTGCACTCACGTTGCTGCCGGCATATCAGCAGAACAATTACTCGCGTTTTCTTTTACTTTTACTACAGAACTCGCTCTGTGATAATTTCCTAATTATCTCTCGTATGGCGCTTTTAAAAACAGCCGTTTTCCCACAATTTATTTTAACCTTGTATTCCCCTAAACAGTTCCATTTTTTTGTCAATAAATATTGTCAAAAGTCTTACATTTCGTGCTTTGTACTTTAATTTCATCATTATTTTGGAAAACAGCACATTTACAGTACACCATTTCTCACAAATTAATGTAATTGCTAAGTTATTGCGCAGTCCTCTCACTTGAGCAGGGGCAGAAAAGCTTAAATTTTAATAAGATTAGGTATGTGTAGAAATTTCATTTTGGGCAAGAGAAAAGTTACATGTGTACTGCGTGTGTTTTGTATATATTTTTTTATATCCCTACACTTTTCTCCTCCTCTAGACAAACCGAAATGATGAAGACACCACACTTCTTTGTGGAACTCACAGAATCCCCTTTACACTCACAAGCACAGGTCCTTATTTCTTTTGTTAAAACGAGAAAACCAACAACTTTTCGGTGTCATTTTTCCTTTTCTTTTTCCTCTTTCCCTTTCTCTCTGTCTTCTCGATTGAGGTAGACTAGGCGCACCAGGATTAAGTTAGAGTGTATGTTATTATATAACATGCACATACATGATTACTGTTTCATGAGTCTGGAAAGAAAAAAAGTAACAAGGCAGCACTGCATGTGTGTCTCTGTGTTTTGTGTACCTTCAAAGAGAGCCGGTCTCCTTTACCCTGGTGGTTGTAGTAATACAAATGCCTTTTCCGTATGAATAAGAAATAAATGCAAAAGCTTTAAGCATCTTTCTCGTTGTTATACACCCTGTCATAAGAAGCAGAGTAGCACCCGATTTT
>JAHZNB010000169.1:0-18427 GCA_027744295.1 Callyntrura guangdongensis | reverse complement strand
CTTTCCCTGAAGAAGTTTCTCGAAAGTTGTGTAACGTTCAATTGTCTTGGGAGTGGTCAATTGGCCAATGTTATCTCCCATGTAGAAATAGCCCATGATGAAGACCGCAACTTGCCAGAGTTGCACTGGGAGCTCGCACCGACTTGCTGCAAATTTATGCCCTTGAAAGAGAAATATTCGAAGCACTTCCAAAACCGACTCTGCCATTAAAACAATTATTCTCATTGCAGAACTCCCATACGACTTGCACGTGGCTGCTTTTGTAGCAGTTCTATGTTGTGGGCTAGTACCAAAATAACAAACAAAACTCCTGTCATCAACCACCATAGGCGGAGAAACAGGGGGGTATATGGAGGGGATTAATGCCCCCCATGGTCCCCTCAAGGGGGTACAGTACCCCCCACTTCTAAAGCAACTACTCCAAATATTTGAAAATTTCACAGCAAAGTATACCAAGTATCAGCAAGTACTGACTTAATTTGTAGAAGATTGTCCATAGAAATCGTATAACGGCCTTTAGTTTTAATTTTTTCAAAAATATTCGAATTGAGCAAGTTAAATTGCATCCGTATACTTAGTTTGATTATTGTGAAATTAGTTTTCTCCACATCCTAAATACACATATTCTTGAAAAGTGCTTGTATGTAAAAAAGTCCCCGTTGCTTAGTCTGCATTGGTTCCAATCCAACCCCGAACATTTTGTCTTTAATTTCGCTGCAAGTTGGTAGGTTAATACATTTTTTATGCGCTGATTAATCTGTAATTTGTTGAGCCTGTTTGTGCCATGACCATTTTGGCTAACACTAGAGATAGCACTAGCACTAGGCAGCTTACCGGGGTAGGGGTAGATATATTCCGGTTTCCGGTATTGGACCATTTAAGCAGAAACTTACCCATAACTTAACTTACAGAAGCAGTACCCTTAAATATGTAATCAATTTGTTGTCAGTGACGTGACGTTTATTAACATGTTTGTGCTATGATTTTGAACATAACAGATTTTGAAATGGTATCCATGTGACTACTAGCAGTACCAACCCCAACACAAACCATACTGTATACTGTATACATTCATTTGACAGTTTCTCCTGTCTCCTGTCATGTATGTTACATAGTGCATTTGAAATTGAATCTCTGCCAAATCCAACGCAAACCAAGCGATACAAGTGAACGGGAATGGATACAATAGTATTTAAACGAATTACTAAAAGATGGCAAATAACATCATCACTGCCAAATTCACTAAAGAAACAGAGACAACTCATTAAATGTATAATTTTGGTAGAGGTTTAAGTTTAGATCTAAGAAAAAATGCGCTTTATATTGTGTCGGCAAAAATCGTTGAGATTCCGTACAAATAATTTAGCCATGTTAATGGCTTCCTCATTGGTGGTACTCCTGAAACTCCACAAGTAAACGTAGAATGAATTTGAGAAGTAGCGACATCAATGAGCTAGGGTAAGACTGGCGATTAATTTTAGAAGTCCAACGCAACGGAAGCATCAATAAATTAAATTGGCTACTACTAGAGATTTCAAGTCAGCACACTGGGAAAGATATATTATGGTATTCGGCTCATTTTAATTTAAGTATAAATTAGTCTTACATCGTAAAAAACCTTATGAGCAGTTGTTTTCAGGAGTAAAGGAAATTCGAACTTTCAATGAAATTAATACACAACTTAGAAATGAGCAAAATAGGTCGTTGTACAAAAACAATACACACTGATAAATAGTTGTTCTGTAGTTAGATCCGTAAAAATTTTCGCACAAGAGCATCGGATGGGCTATATTATGCTGGTCTAATAAATAAAGGTTTACAGTATTTACCCAGTTGTTATGCAATATATTATTCTGCAATTATCTTTACATACAAAGAAATATCTTACTGTAATGTTTTAAACATGCATTAACATAGACACTCTGTGCCATTACCAAATTACATTTTTCATTACAGAAACATTACTAATTAACTTAACTGTGTTTGGTTAGAAATTCTGAATGATTTGACTCGCATTATTCATGCAACCTCATCTGGCTTTCAAGAATAGCTCGGTATTTAGATTTATTCACGATAGGTTTAATACCGGCTGTTATCAAAATCCAAATTAGGGGCACCGATAAACACGGGACTATTTAAAATACGTAATTTGTATAAACAAAGTAATAATTAGGAAGTACATTGTATCAGTATAAGACCAAGGTCATCATTGTGCACGCAGTTCCCTGCCGATTTTGTAAGACACAATTTTATTCCAATCGATTTTGGTTCTCGTTACCGGTAAAACTCGCCGTAGTGCTTTGAACGTCGTATCAGACATTGTCTGATAATTTTCACCTAAAAATTGGTAAAACGCGTCAGTAACAATAATAATTTTACGAATATATTGTGATTCGTAAAGAACAAACTTACTTAGCGCATTATGGTACTCAGTTTCGGCAGTTTCGACGAGTTTAACAAACTCAATAGCGAAATCCGATTCACTCTAGAGATATAAAATAACAAGATCATAAATGTACATCCCATTCCTTTAAATTGTTTATCGAATTTAATATCAATATATCACACCTACCGAGACTGGAATCGAAAATATAGGTCTATATAAAATCTGTACACGGTAGGCTAAATTACACTTTTAATCATAGAGTATGATGAAGTTTAAAATCCTGCTTTACAACAAAGGAAAGAATCGACACTCATGCTGCTAAATGCTCGACTCAAAACGTAACTAGAGCGAGAATTTTCTGTTATTAATAGTATCGCGTACCAAAAATTCTTTGGTTGAAATTGATGATCCTCAATGCAAGCAACCAAAGTAACGGCATTTCCAGATGATTTGGAAAAAACCGAACAACTTCCATGGGGGTAATGCTGAGACACGTAATTTCCGAATTCTTCGTCCAGTGAGCCCCTCCACGGCTCACTTTTTCGGTCTGGATCCCATGACTGTGAACAGTTACATACTCATATTTGACATGGTTTTTATTTCTATTCATTACTGTCAGTAGATACATTGTTGTAATTTCGGTCTTTGTCTATAAGGAAACTTTCCGTCAAATACATGACTGAGGCGAGGGAATTCTTCGGCAGTGATTTTACTCGTCACCAGAAAATAAATTATTAGAAACGCCTGCGATGTAGCTTCATTGCGAGAGTTTTTACTGTTACTAAAAACGTACGTTAAATCGACATAATAATATTACTATCAGCGTTCTAATTCTAAAACTTAAGGACAAGAGCAACCAATTTTTCGTCCAAAAAAATTGTGTGTAAAATGTTGATGTACTGAAGTATTAAAAAGTCCTAATCACTGTTTGCAATCCATATTCACAGAGCTAACTAGCTAACATGTGCTGTTGAAAATTTTTTCGTCCAAAAAAATTGTGTGTAAAATGTTGATGTACTGAAGTATTAAAAAGTCCTAATCACTGTTTGCAATCCATATTCACAGAGCTAACTAGCTAACCTGTGCTGTTGAAAATTGGAGATCAGCCTATGGTGAAAGTTTTCAGCACGTAAAATACTCAATCCTACTTCATATCCTGATTATTTTTTAGAATGAACTTTGGGAGTGACAAGAGCCATTTTGGGTAGAATAACGCGACAATAAACTACTACATCAGCGTTCAGGCTATTTCTATTTCGACGCCATTTCTAGTTATGATTCACCTGTCCTTGACAGTTAGGAATTACAATGACAAAATTCGTGACCCAGTATATCCATTATGTCATCAATGTCGTTGTAAAATACATTGTGTTGATTCTCGATTTAGAATACCTGAAGTTCGGATGCTTCCTTCTTCAAATGATCATATTTGAATGACTGTTTCGAACGCGGATCCCAAAATCGGCCTGAGCCAAGATCGTTGTGTTCAGTAATAATTACACTATTCTCAACTCCTTGCACAGGTAATTTGCATGGGGTCAATTGATCCTTATTGTATTGTGCAAAAGCACTAAAAATAACAATATTTTTCAGTAGTATTCCATTCTAATTATGTTTAATTGCCAAATTATATATACAGAGAGAAAATAAATGTTTTAATACCTGGAAGCACCTTCTTTCAAGAGCGTGTCGTTATTCAAAAGTGTGCGAACATCTATGAAAACAAATACATTCTTGTAAAAATTGTTCTGTATACTTTCACCAAGAAAATGAAAATAATTATAGTTGGGTTTAGTGCAATTTGTGCAATAGTTGCGATTGTACTCGCAGAAGAATTATGCCTACTGTTTAAATCATACTAATGTAATAAAACTTATAGGCAACATTATATGATAAAAAGGATTTGGTACTTACCATTAAAAACTTCATTGAACTCCCCGGGAGGAGAATGTAGAATGAAATCGGAGACAATTCGTACCTAGTTAATAAAAACAACAAATATTAATTTTTCATTGTACCTAAATCACTTCTGTAATAGCATGCCAATAGACATATTATTGTACATGATTATTTAGAAAAGATGATCAAAGTGATCAAACATTTGTAGGTTCAAAGAGAAAGTGTTGATGCTGTGTTAGTGTTTTAGTTATTTTGCGGGTCAGAGCTACGGATCTACATACATGAGTCATGAGGTTAGCAACTTTGTAAGATTGGACAAATTAAACTGATTTCGAGAAAACTATTCCCGCTTTAACTAGTAAATAATCTCTTTTTTAATCTCTTTTTTCTCTCTTAATTTTAATTTATTTTAAATTGTGGTATCTAATCTAATTGTTGATCAATATTACTTCGTCAAATTCACTGACAACTAGTGCTTATCATTTTACTTGTAGTTTATCAAGCCAATATGTGTTGCAGAGATTAGACAAGATGTCATTATTACCTAACCATGACGGTTTTAATTCTGTCGTTATCTTTACGTGTAAAAATTAAACTAAAATATGTATTTTAACATCCTGGCTGCCACACCAAAAAAAGATTCATTGCACACGCACTTGAATCTACAAACCAATAACAATTATTTTCTCCTACTAAGTTTGAAATTTTAAATAAGCAAATATTTGATAAAAAAAATTTCCTTGTGGACTTTGTCGAGACGTGAACGGAAAGACATAACATTATTAGCAATAAAATTGTATTCGATTTCCACCAACCTTTTCAGCATCAGAAATGGGCTCATCAATTTCAGACGCCATAACTGCTACGATTGGCAATTTAACATCCAACAATTGACAAACTCATCAAAGATTCAAATACTGTTAGACCGTCCGCTTTTCCTCCAACTATCAAGTGTTCAAACTGCCAAATTATTCGTTTAATCACTTCGTTCGACAATCACTACACTCAAAAGACAACAGAAAAAGACAATCGAAGGGAGATGACGAGACAAGAAAACAGGCAGGGCCAAAAGTATTCGTTCACTAGACGGCACAACACAACACAGATACTTACACACAAGAAGTAAACGAGTGATAAATAAATAAAACGTAAAAAATATTAAATGAATACTCGTTGTTGTGGAACACAAAATAAACTACACATAAATTGGAATGAATTAGTGATAAAAATGACGATTTTTGGTGACCAATGAGAACTGTATGACGACTGGGAGGACTGATACTGACTGATACCTCAAAATGCTAAATTGGGTACAGCAGAATTGGACGGCAATGTAATGATGAGTGAGAATATATGGGAGATGATACAATATCAAAAAATATAAAATATACTGTTTGTATTTGTAGGACTGTGTGCTCGTTGTTGTCTATATTTTTGTACGATGATGCGATGACGAGATGCCTTTGCTGTGCAATTGTGTAGTCCGTCTGTCATATACGTAGTAAGCAAGTGAACAGTAGTAGTACTTATGTATATTCTTTAGAGGAGTCTCTGAGGAGACATTAGAGGAGACTCTGATGAGACTTTAGAGGAGACTGATGAGACTTTAGAGGAGACGGATGAGACTTTGGAGGAGAAGATGATACTTTGGAGGGAATTTCTAGCCCGTCATTTTTATTGACGGGCCTCCCTTCTTGTAGTACAACAGTTTACGTTTAAGGGTTTTAAAATATATATATAAGATGTTCTTCTGTTGTGTCGGCTAGTCGGCTGAGAAATAATTATCACCATCAACATCAGCTCGCTCTCTCCCTTTTGCCTGTTGTGGTTGAACATTCCTTTTTACTCACTGTGCTACTACTTGTGAGTACGTGTAGTTTCAGGTTATGTACAATTTTCATTGCACCGTACTGTATCACACATGTGAAAAATAAATGAAAAGACCTATTTGAGCAGGAGTTTATGTAAATGAATTTTGTTCTGTTTGTCGGGGTGATTCCTAGGTTGATGCTGTTTTCGCTGCTACATGATCATTTTGCGCTCACTTCCAGTGTCGTGACTGTCGTGTGTATTAATTCATTGGTATTTTTGCATTTTTAAAAATGTAGTTTGCGTTTTATGATATCCGAGGTCCGACAGGTAAAATTATTCTGATTGAAGTTTTCTGTCATATATGACGATTGTTGATAATAATAACAACATGTACTTACTCTTGGGTGTTTATATGATGGGGAAATTTCTTATTCATTTACGTTACGTTATTTATACCACAAATAACGCAACAACACAAAACAGGGAAACATTTAAAATGAAAATGACTAATATTAAGATGACATAAAACGCCAAAACGTTAACGGTTCAGCTCAGGTTTGACTATAATTTGGATGCAAGGCCGAGTCTGTTACGAAGTGGTTCACATAGACTATCTCTGCATAGCATGTTAACTAGGTAATATAAAGTAATAAATAGCATACATGATCAGTAGAACGAGTAACCATGTATTTCAGTTTCTCGTAATTATAAAGAAGCATTAGATACAACTTTTTCATCTTATGACTTTTTACTTTTTCGTAAATGTACATTTAANCGTAAATGTACATTTAATTGACCAGAGTAATACGAGTGCGTAGTGTTTGATAATCACGGTTTACGCTACTTTGATATTGCCGTTTTAACTATGGTAGTGTGAATGTGTTGTGTAAGTAAAGCACAGACTCAGCAACAGAAAGATTGGTGTGTGGTATCATCGGTATCGTTGGTTTTCTATTTAAAAAACTTCTGACATTTACGGTACACCAAGATAACATTTTTATATTGTTATGGTACATATGCATACTACGTAATACATATTACAACAAATAAATTTCGCTTTACACTTACAACAGTGTATATAATTCATTGTGTTTAGTTTACGGAGAACGGACAGAGGGCAAAATTCCCGTATTAACTGGTGTCTGAAAGGAGCACAATAGATGAACCATTTTACGAGAAAAAGATACGTAGATAAATAAATCCGTTTAACTTTATTATCGAAATTAGCTTATTAAAAAGTTATCATTTAAAAAAATCTTCAGTTAATTCGTCGGGGCTGGAGTTTCCATGTGTACAATTTGACAGCTAAAGATTTTAACTGATATTAAAGTAAGTGCAGCTGGTTCATGTTTGTCCTTTTGCTTTGTATTGAACGTGCGGTTTATCATACGTGCAGAGCAGACTCATTGGGAACGGCATTCCCAAATCTTTTAAAAGTAAGAAAACCACAATATTAGGAAAATGACTTAGTGACGCATGGTGAAAAGTCACTTTGTTGAAGCGTTTCAACTGTGATTTTCTGTCTGGTATGGTCGCGTCGTTGCTTTTCGGAGTACGTTTTGTTTTGCATGATAAACGTGACGTTTTTTTTGTTTTTAGTGATATATCATTAAATTGTGTTACCAGGAAGATTTTGCACGTGCGAATATTATCTTCTATAGTTCGGATTTGTGTCCGAATTCGAATAACCGATATGTGGGCATATGTACATTGCTCATTGAATATTATTTGACAAGTCAAATGAACTTAACAAACAAACCGCAAACCTAATTATTTTGAAATTTTTAACAAATCAAAACTATATATACCTGAGCACCTTTTAGTTAATATCTATAAACTTTTAGGATGGGTTAGTGGTTAGAGAGTGTTGACTTGGTGACCAATGAATGCAAGATCAAATTGTTAATTTTTGATATAAGAAATGAAATTTGGTATATACAAGTATTTACTACCTTATTCCCATGGGGACGTCAAATTTCAAATTTTAAATAAAAAATTTGAAAGAAAATTAGTTCACTTAGTCAAATCAATTTCATTTTTTCCTTTGAAGTTTGACCTTTGACAGTTTTAAAGATCATATGGTATATTTAGACTGTAAATGAACAATAACGTTTGACAATTGACTAGTTTGAATTTCTAACCAGATCCTAAACCCCCCTCCCTCAAGGCCATCATTGCGTGAAATTGTGTTAAAGCTCAAAACTAAGGTTTGCTCTGTGACAACATAATATTTTACAATAGAAAGGAAATATCGATCACGCAGAGGCACATGTGCATGCACAGTGCCCGCGTTTAGGGATCGTTCACATATTACGTAATCAGCTACCCTGTGTGAGGTATAAGCCAAAATATTACCACTGATTACCTACTGGTACGGTGGGTTGGCTTGAGATTACGTCATCAAACATTTTCAGTATTTTACGTGAACCGTGAATATTTATGCAACATTCGTTGTCTCACAATACCCTACTAGTAATGCATTCGTAATTTAAATTAATTTATTTGAAAACGTAATTGTGCTTTTAATTAATCCTTTTGCGGGTAATATAGTTGATATTTAAGTTTGTCAAATGCCATATTTTGATAAAATAAAGTCTGTAAACAAGGTTTAATTTAAATAATTTTAAGTATGTTTACGTAATCATTGTGGGGTGGGTGGGTAGCATTACTCCATGATTACTATTGCTTACCATGTAGGTGGGTAGGCTAAAAATCATCATTTTTTTGATTACGTATTATTGGATCGCAGTCATCGCAGACCTAAAGATAGAGAAGATAATACGCGTACGTGTAAATTCTTTGAAGATTTTCCCGCAACTCTCAATCTTTGCTCATTCAAGTCTTTGGTCACTAATTACTCACTACGTAAACTTGATGATAATACTAAATTTCTACAATTTTCCATTTGATCAAATATAATGAATATATATACGTTTTTTGACAAATTTTTTATCCAGTATTAGAACTTTTTTATTTAAACTTTTTAAAAAGAATAAAATGGTATTATTGGCAGTGGGCATTAATTTGTTGTCTGTCTGTACCTACCTACAAGTTGTGAAAGGCAACAAGTCAAATTATGATTTTTATGATGAATTTCGTGCTACAGCTATACAGTAGTAGTAAGGCTTGTGGAACGATATTTTTAATACGAATATTTATTGGATAGACAGACAGTCTTCTAGGAACACAATTTTTTTATCTTCTTCTGACTCAAGTACTTACTATATAGGTGTAAATTATGTAACAAAAGGTATATAATAGTCGAAATTGACAGCATCTTTTTCCTCATGTGTTATTTTGCACGGCACATCCTATCCTTTATACACTTTTCTATTTTTATTATTTTTCATTCCATATTTCATAAGTGCAAAATGGAAGTAAAAATGACCTACTGATCAACCAATACAATATTGTAGATACGAACACGAAACCAAAAGACAAATTTTTTGATGATAAGATAAACGAAAGACTTACCACGGGACACCGACCTCTTTGTGAGCCTACGTCCAGACCACGGGCATGGGCACGAACCAAATCATGGGTCATCGGCCAATGCACGAGCCTTCGAAGGCATTAGCATTAGGCTTAATATATTATGGAGGATTAATTAATATGGAGGATTATTGTTTACATTTGCCTGTTGGTTTTTTATCTTTAATATTAGGGACGGTATCCAATTGTGCCACTTACGGGGAAATGAAACCGATAAGATACGCTAAACTCATCAATACATGTCGTAGTTTATTAATTTATGTGTGTAGGAATTCAAATAAAATAAATTAATTTATTCCCATATGGTGACGATCATGGTATCTACTTACGTAGTGCTACAAAGCGTCTGTCTGTCACAACGTTAAACGTACATACAGTGTATTACTTCTAAATTTTTTGTAAAACGTATCAAAGCGGTGCAAATAGGACAACCAGTCATAAACAAATTAATTCTACAATTTTATGGATTTTTGCTCTATGAATTGATGGAGTTAATAAAATATGCGTCCAGCCATTGTCAGGAGTCACTAGGCTTAACATATGCAACATAAGGCTATAGTGTTCGCTTGATTGTAAATGTGCTCTGGCTCTGAGTTCAGAAAAACTTCAGAACAAACGCAACAGCAGTTATTTGGCTTGTATCTTTCATTGTCTTTAAGTGTATTGCAGCAAAGACTCCCTCTTTGGTATTTTTCGTACACTTTAATGTAATGCTAATGCTAACAAGTACTACTTACTATGTTAGCATAGTAAAGGTGTATGAGAGCAAAGACTTTGCAAATTGCAGCAAGTATTTCTTTTCTAAGGGAAGAGAAAACAACTTTTTCTGGCGAAATGAACTGAAATCGAAAAATTTGTTGCGTACGTTATGCGCGATAAATAAACTGAGCAACATTAACGACGCCACCTCCCCGTTTAAAAATGCTAATACAACTATCAATGTTTACTTTGCCGTAATCTAATGTACTTAGTTTCTGTGTTAGTCGATAGATTTTGACCAATTGATCTCAAATGAAAGCTAACAAACTAACAAGTGTCTTAAATATCAACAAACTAGTAAGGGGTTTTATGCCTATTTTCCTGTTCAAATACCCATATTTTGGAAGATTTATTAAGTTTCGACTGAAAAATCTAATAATAATAATAATAATAATAATAATAATTACCGAATTCGGCTTTCCAACCTCTGCCCAACTACTTTCTGAGCGACACGCCCATACCATTTACCGAATCCGTAAACCACTTGAAAACCGATTGCGGGCCAACTTTACTTTGCACGTCGGGATAATAAATAAGGAGAAGCGTGTACGTGTAACTCTAATTTGCAACTACTGAAAAAGTCGACCCCCCAGCCCAACTTTGACGCCCCCTGGGGATCAAAGGGGTAAACTATTTTGGGTCAAACTTTGCAAAACGTCATCACTATTCATTATGTACCTGTTCACCAAGTTTCAGGTATGGTTGTCATTTAAAAAAAATTTGTGACCCCCAGGGGTCTACCCCAAACCCCCATCTTCGAACTCATAAAAGCTATTGCGCATATCTATCGATTGCCGAAAACAGAATTTCCAAATTCGTTTGCGTTCAAAAGTTACCGTGCGAACAGACATACACACACACAGACAGAAATCAAGACAATTTCATTAACTACTGAATATTTTTTCAGTAGTTAATAATACCTATAGATAAATTACAATAATTGGCAAAAGCCGTGTAAGGCTCAGGTAACCTGAGTCAGGTTACTAGTAGTAAATGTAAATCTTTTGGTTCCTAGAATCAAACATCGCTGTGCAGTGTAAATACTTTCAATTACAATTATACCAATACAAAATATGGATTTTAAATATTTAGTTTATGTTGTCATAGTCATAAGCCACAAAAATATGAAAGAAATTTTAGCCCTAAACGCATTCTAAGCGTTTCTTAGCGTAAGCGCATTCTAAATGGATTCGGCAGTTACCAATGGTTTCATATTAGTTGGGGAATACTGATACTGGTACTGGAAAATGCACAGGGGAGTACTGATACTAGTACTGGAAAATGCATGGGGGAATACTGATACTGCTGAAATAGTACACAACTGGCTATTATATCTATATCTTTATTTCAATTTTCAGATATTAATGTAAAAATTTAAAGTGGCCTCCACTCCGTTACCCCCTAAGGTTGACCTCATACACTTATATCTCGATAGAAGTTAATAGCCATAGCATATCAACTGACGAAAAAAAATTGTTTTCCTTTACGAGTTATTATTGTAAGCACGAAGGACCCGGCGCGGAGTGCCAGGGGACTCAATTGAGAACAAAATTATGTATTTTGTCAGTAGTCTAGTCGTAAAGGAACGTATGCATCTTGAATCTTTAGTGGCAGTGACAGTAGTGACACAGGTAGAATAATAAGTTATTATTAAAAATAAAAACAGCCGAGGCATACGAACACGAGCCTTAACGGTACGTTATGTTTGCAGACAGACATTGACAAGGGGTACTAGTACTGGTGACTGGCATTGCAACGCAGCCATGAAATCAGGCAACATTGGCAGTAATGTGCAAGACGGGAAGGCAAAGCTCTGTAAGGTTGTAAGTGGGAGTGGGGGAGAGTACATGTACTAGGTAGGATTAGATTCCCAAAACTAAGAGGAGTCCCATCGCCAATCGGTGGTGGTATTTTGTCTTCAATCCATCCGTCTATCAGCATGGACATTTGTTACTTGCGTTACAGCGGGCACCACCGAAATACATCTCTAATATTTTTATGCGTATTGAAATTTGGCATTCCTTTCTCACGGAAAAAAGGTCTGCGGCTGTCAACGTCAACGGATAAATTTTGTCTGCTTGTTAACTACTAATTTCTACAAATTTTTATCCCGAAGAAAAAATTTATAATAAATTCGAAAGCTGGACTTTTAAAACATAACATCGTTTTTTAAAATTTCCACTAACAATCTCTTGTATTACCTTTCATTTACAAATTTGTAACTAAACGTTAAACGTATGATAAAAGAGCTAAAACGTATGTTGGGAAGGTTTTGGTATTGGAAATTGTTGGAACTAACAACGAAAATTAATATTTTGTTGTAGAAATTATGGCCACGCCGTACGAAGAGGATCATGTCCCCGTTGAGGAAAAGTCCGAAGATCTGCAACCGACAGAACAAAAACTTGTTGACTCGGATGCGGAAACTGTAGTTTTGGAAGACATTGATACTGAAATTGACAGTGATTCAGAATCAGAGAGTGCTTCGAACATTTCGTTAGACAGTGTTTACAGTGAATATGAACCGGAACTATCCTACTCCGAGGAAAATGAATAAAAAAGTAAGTTGAATAGTAACGAAATAGATAGTATGACGTATTATCTTTTTTACAATCGCACAGAATTCTGTTGTTGCCGTTGTTTTTGTTGCTACTTAGGTAAAGCTGAAAAATTCGTATGACAGTTAATTGGTTTTCTGATAAAAAAAACTTTATTGCAATTAAAGTCAACTCTGGCATATTTACAACGTAAGACATTGAAATCAGTATTTACAAATCAATAACCGCTCAAAATACTAGTTGCAGAATTGTTAAGCTTCTATATTAAGTCACTAAGTGCTACTATTACTAATACTATTACATTACAAATGTTTGCAAGGCGTGCAAGGTTGTAACGGGAAATTAAGGTGTTAATTTCTAATAATCCAGAATCTGAGGATGAAATTACATGATTTAAATGGTGTTGCATATAAAAATGTTTTGTAGCCCTTCACGATCGACTAGTAAAGCTATAAATCATGTTACAGAAAAGGAGAGCATAACAATACTTGACCTACGTCCTAGTAAATACATCTTATAATACTGCAAAGAACTTAATTATTCATATAAAAAAGTACATGCAGAAATGAAAAATGCTACAAAAACCGGGGAATCAGATTAACCCGTAGTTCTTCCAACGGATGAATGGCGACACAAGATTGAGGCAAAATGTTTGGATTAGACATTGCCGTGATGTCGTAGTTTTTGATAATAGTAAGAATCAATTCAGCAGCAATTTTTTCTACAAGTTGGTATCCCATGCAAGCTCGTCTTCCGTTAGAAAAAGGGAAGAAATGTGGGGGTTTGAAAAACTTGCCAGTGTCTGTCAAGAACCTCTCCGGTATGAAATTGTTAGGGTCTTTCCAGTTCTCTGCACTGGAATTAAGTTCATAATTGTTGATTATGACCATCGTGCCCTTCTCGATTATGTACCCTGCAAACCAGACCAAAATAAATATGTTGTTATGATACTTTTTCTTTCAACTATTCATTTGGTAGTCGCACAGTTGACAATGACCATGAAATGGAACAATAAGGTTGTACATAAAATCTGTCAATATCAAGGTTTGTAAATTACCGTCTAGCAAGGAATCAGCAGATGCGACGTGAGGGACTATGGGAGATGATGTTTTTCTCAGGGTCTCATAAATCACAGCCAGAATGTAATCTTTGTTGCCCAGTTCATAGTGCTGCATAAAATGAAACATGTTAACATGAATTATTGTGTTCATCATCAATGTAATGCTTTATGTGCTTGTGAATACGTGGTTTCACACCACTCAGCATGCAAAGACCTGATCAATGCCCAAGTTCAAAACAAGCCGACTTACAGAACAATAGCAATTTTAAACTTCATGTATAAGCCGATATAGTAAGGGTATAAGGGTCAAAAATGACTCCGTGTAAAATAGGAGACACGTGAACTGTCTACGGTTTATAAACGACAACCTCGGCATTTGCTTGGTCTCTTGCCACAGATTAGTAATGGCTGATATCGCGCCGGCGTGAGGTATATAATCCTTTTTTTAAACGTAGTGTTGAATTGACAGTGTCTCAGGGAGTGTTAATAAGCCTATCGAAACTTCTAGAATTACGGAACAGAGTCGCTCACCTGTTTAAATATCTTCGTAGACAGGCCAGTGACAGATGCAATTTCTACAATTGCCCTTCCAATCAAGTTTGAGACTGCTGAATGTCCTCCTAAGAAATCCTCCAATTCAAATAATACTTGTTCCATTGATAAACTGTTTTCTGGCTCTGCTTCTTCCAAGTGCGCCAGTAAAATATCCACGAAATCTTCTAAGTTATCCTTGTCTAAGTTCTGCCTATTATTTTTAAGGGAAGCATATACATTAGACATCACTATAGTAAATACGTTCTATAAAAAGTTTTTAGCCAGCCAGTTGCCCGGACAAAACTAGGTAGAGTATTTATAATAAAAGTTTACATATGAGGCTCAATGACTCTTGTGATAACGAAATCACGGATAGACTGTCCCATTCCTGCCAGATTTTGTAAATGTGACCTGAAAAGTGGAGCCAAACCGGGTAGAACATCAGTAGGATGACTTTGGTTGATTTCCCAAAATATTTCATCAAATTTATGAACTGTCTGAACAAAGGCTTGGTCCTGATTCCAGTCTTCAACTACTTCAGAGCAGAAGAAGTCGAGAAATATGCTGGCACATGCTTTCTGGATGTTCAGCTTTAGGTTTTTTGAGGCACATCCACTAGTTTCCAAACTGAGTTGTAGCATGTCCGTAAACTGAACTTCAGATCGGTCAATTGCTGCTGTTATTCTATCACCATAAATCCCAGTATGACAAAATCGACGAGCCAATGAACGACGTGTTTTCTGAACCCGAGACCAGTCACAAAATGCAAGTGCTATAAAAATAAAAATCGAGACCAAATTTAGTGAACAGATGAACAATTGAGCTTCTTAGAAAATAGCAGCAATATAGTTGAACAATACGTGTGACCGTTATAAAGGTTCGTGAGCTGAAGGTTAACTTTGATTACTCTTTTGTTATTGATTGTTGAAGGTCCAGGAAAGGTAAAAAGGTACAAAGACGTGAAATTGAGAGTACATTATTGTAAAAAAATGGTTGCCAAAACAGTACATAAATTCTGTGAAGTGTTGAAAATAATGATGAGCATAACGGAACTCCTTCAACACTGCTTTCCTTTTTCAATTCTGAGTATCAAATTGTTCAACACAACGGTAAGATGTTCAAGTATAGATTCAAGCTTTTTTCAACATTCAGGGAAAAAGTCCAAGCTATTCTTGGGAGAGCATGAAACTTACAGTTTCCACGGTCATTGCTAAATAGTATATTGTAACGCATGAAGTCAGGACGATCTCCAAAGTCAGCTCCTTGCTCGATTAAAACCTTCCTTATAAGTCGCATGGAACTCACCACCACTGTCTTCACAGTCCCCAGCTGAAGACTGTATATGTCGCCGTATTTTTTCGATAGATTTGTCATGACTACAAACGGATTTCTGAAATAGTAAATAGCGGGGTGTTGAAATTACGGACAGTTTTTTTTTTATAAAAAAAAAACCTTCCGATACATTATCTGTTGTATGGCTCAGACTTTGTGTGGCTGGAAAAGGTGTTAGACGGGCATACTCTGATGCCTAATCCTCACCCCATTATTGCACCTGACATGTAGCACACGAGTCGTATCATAAACTTAGTATGGAGTCATTTCTGTTGTACTTACCCATTCAGCAGGTGCAGGTGTCCAATTATAGGAAGTTGAAACGGGGAAGGTAGGATTTTCCTTGCGCAATGAGACAATGGTGTTCTCCGCTGCCTTCGTATGACGATGAGATAGAATAAGAAAATGGAAAGCACGAATGTTGCTGCTACAGTTGTCCAGGAATTGTTTTGAATATTAGGTTTCATCATTCTAATAACAAAAAAGTAATATGATTTAATAACTCGATTTTAAATATTTGATTCTATATATATACACCAGATGAGAACCTCCACTAGCTTCAAGTTTGATTTTGAATGTGAACAGATGTGTGGTGTGTGTACGCCTTCTGGCTAACGTATTATCATAAATAATATGTAACTTAATGTATGGTTTGGATTTTACAAAGCTATGATGATAAAAATCATCCGAAAAGGAACATTTGCTTGATCTACCCCAATAAATTCTTTCTAGAGTAGGGGAGTATTACTTTGAAAATTAATGTGTGGAATGGTATGATTACAGATTAGCTTAGAGCAACAATCTAAAAAGAACAACGAATAGGAAGTTGAGGGAACAACATTTCAAGGTTAAGGGCTGTTTCACAATTAAAATATTTTTTGCTATTCCTTGTTTTATTAATAATGGAAATACCAGAACATGGCAAGAAAGTATGCTAGTCTAATTTCTATTACAACTGTGCTACTGATTAACCCATCTCGGATGGAGTTTCACGTTGCCCCAATGCCGAACCTTATATGTTGTTGCCCATTATGGTTGTACAATTGATAAAATCCCTTGTAACGCTAAAATCAATCTCTGATACACAACAAAATATACTAACTTGATTACCACCGTTACTGATAATTAAAAACGATTTGCAAACAAACCTAAATCCGTAGAATAAGTCACTAAGCACACGGTTGATTCTTGTCTTCGAAATGGAACAATAAAAATGTTTTCGTAGGTTTACTCTCCGAAAAGGAAGAATAAGTGAAAAAACTGTTCATGAGAAGAAAGTTACACTTAGCTTGCTCACTCACGAATGAGAAGAATCAAGCTTTTCACCACGATTTTAAACAACTCCGAGAGTAAAAAAGAACCTGTGGGCAGGGATTGAATGAAACTTGTTTGCTAGTAGCGACTGACATCAGCTACAGTGATGAATAGGGAAAATGGTCGACGGTGGGACCTTCTTAAAAGTATACATGAATAGGTAAAAACCTTCTGACTCTCTTCTTAAGGTTTCTCTCGTCAACTTAAATCACTTCAAAAACAGTCTCATTCACCAGACTGTCTTACCTGCTTCGTTACAAAAATATACCTAGAACCTACAATCTGTGTGTATGTACGTATACTTTGTTTGCTCACTCCGTGTGTCTCTCCCATTTCCCAATGATTTTTGTGTGAATATCTCGAAAACACATTATTATTATTATTATTATTAGCAGTATAAAAGCAGTTTTGTGGCTAATATAAAGCATAAGTGATTCTCATCCACTAACAACTTTCAGGCTTATAGGTTAGTGGTAGCATAGAAATTAGTTTTAAGTTCAGTGGAAATCAAGTTTTATGGTATTTTGTTGTTTGTAAATCTGATGAAACATGAATAAGTCCCAAATTGTGTGTGTTTACATCATAAAAATAAATGCATATATAATATGGAAGCCACCTAATAATATACAGGCCATTTCCTTCCTTTTCCTTTCTCCCTCAAAGGTTTTATTACCTTATTTAACACAAAACTTCTTTACTAATTGGCAACCGTGTTCCTCAGCCAACAATAAAACAGACGGCTCGGGAATTGGAATAATTTAAGTGCGGAGTGGGGACACACAACCCACACAAGTACTAAGGGTACCTTAGGTAGTCAAGTTTTCATGATGATGTAAGCTTACATATAGTTGCCCACTGCCTATCTAATTTATGAATGTGAGCATGTACGTTTTTGTGTTTCTCCAGTCGTTGCATTGTGTAAATGCGTGCGTACCTAGATTTATGGTGATATGGCATGGTACCTACGAGATAACTTTTATTGCTACATCATGCTTAAAAGTGTATTGTTTAAATTTTGTAGCTCCTGACTAGTATTTCCTTAATACCTTTAGTTATTTTCTCTTAGGTTCTAGAACTAAAAACCCCAATTTGGCCGCCGTCGCCTAATGAAATGAAAATGAATGATCAAATGTGGTCTATACTTTTGTAAAACATATTTTTGTCACCACCACATGGCTACAAAACGGAAACTTTGGGAACGGGAATTATTAACTGAAGGAGGGTTTACTGTGATGATTTGAATGATGTGAATATTTTTTATTATTTGGAATACTTGCATCA
>JAHZNB010000168.1:0-10471 GCA_027744295.1 Callyntrura guangdongensis | reverse complement strand
AATTGTGTGACTACTCGTTTACCAAGCGGTACAATTTAAACCGACATTTAATTCACGTTCACGGTGAAAATACTACGATGAAGGCGGCCCAAGATACAAAGTAGTCGCGTAGTAAATTATGTGAAAGATGATGGAGTTTTTGTACGGATATTTTCAAGAATTTTATGTATTTACTTTTTACTGGTAAATTAGTTAACTATTTTCATAATAAAACAATTAACTATAACTCCGCCAATTTAGACTTCCCGCCAGTTACTGTTGAATCTTGGCCTAATATTGACAAGTCCTTTTGTACTAATATAATAATACTAGTGCAAATAGAGGAAGGGTGTTAATAGTTTTTATCAGATACAACTATTTAATTTGTTCGTGATTTTATTGAAACCTAGGAGTATATGTAAAAAAATACAACTATTTAGAAGGTTTTTAATTAGTGCATTCATGTCTAGATTAACAACTTATTTTTCACCTAAAGGGGATAGTTTTCCACTGGGTGGAGAAGCGTTGTTTTTAAATCACTTACTTTTGTCATTGCATATTTATAACATTTATGTATGACTGATGATTCCACATATTTATAGAAATGATAAATCACTTTGCAAGAACGTTTGGGTATATAATAATAAAAAATTTATATGAGACATCAGAAAAGTTGCTTTCAAGCTGTAGAGAAGTACTCCAAAAAGTTTTTTTGTTAACAAGCAGTTTGTAAAGTAAACTTTTCCTGGTTTCAAACTTTAACGTTCCCTTAATGCAAAGGAAAAGTCCCTATTACTAGATTCGATATCCTACAAAAGTAGTGGCAACGCAAAAGACGAAAAAATTTCCAATTGGAAAAAAATCAAAAAAATCCCGACTTTTGTCTCCCCAAAAAAGGGTTTTTGTTTATGTTACGCATTGGGAGAAAAATTGTGCTGTGATTGGTGAAAACTGAAAACAGACTTTTTTAATTAGTTTAGTAAAAAATTATTTAGTTTTGAGTTATCTTGTTTTCAGATATACATACAGACAGACACCACCTGGTAAAACTAGTATGTCTATAAGAAGATCTACTAAGTAGAAAACAATTTTTATCGTGCGTAACGCGTAACCCACTTGAGTAACAGGGTATATCATTTTTTATTATATAAATCCATTATCACCGAAATACTAGATATTTGTTGTTTCACATGAACTACTAGGTAACCGAGGTAGTGGTTGGTAGCGGTAGCGGTACAATTGTTGAACTCCTCCATTGAGTAAAGATCCACCAAAATTGGAACACAGTTGCTGCTATTCTTGGCTGTAGTCCACGGTTTTAATTCCTATGCCTTCCACCTGAACGTCATTGCAGTCGCCCACTGACAACAAATCCTTACACGTGTCATTGGGAGAAAAATTTATACTCATCCGCCTCCTCAACTCGTACCACTACCATTACTTTAGTTGGCTACTCTCACCAGTCGCTTGCCCAAAGTCGATCGCCTAGTCACAGTTTTGTGTTTCAACTTCCAATTCGTTCGAGGTGTCCCCAAATGCGACTCGTGGTTCTTCATTTTCAAATGCGCGAATCTTTTCTCCGATAATGTTGGTGTGAGAATAAACCAAGTGCTTTAAATAGTCTTGTTTATACCCTCGCATTTCTGTACAATACGCACATTGCCGAGGCACGGCCGCGACCTTACTCGTGGTGTTACCATACGCCGCAGTCTCCCTTTCAAAGATTTGGGACCTACTAAAACCCACACCTCTTTTCCACACTTTTCCACGCTGGCAGTATCTAAATAGTGACCACGTTGATTTATTCACTTGTAAGTTTAAGTATGTAATCTAAACACTAGAGTACTGGAAAGCTGAAATTTGTGTACATTTGCTTTTGTATTAGAGCAGTACATCCTGGTACTAGCTGAACTATCATAAAGTGAAATGCGATGGTGCTCAGTTGCTTTTTTTCGGGCGTGGAAGTGACCCTTTAATTTGCATTCAGGAGGTCAAACTGCATCGTCTATGGTGGAATATATTTGATTTGACGCTTCTTAATAGTGTTGTAATGGTATATTCCTAGTTATATTATTATCATTTTCAACTGATAACATATTTGGATGGATTCTTGTGCGCAAAAGCGTACTGGAGTTCAAATGTAAAATCAACCATTTGGCTTAGTTTTTTGCAGTAAGAAATTACGTGAAATTTGAAAATAGTAGGGTCTGCAAATAAACATTTTTCCTGAATCTGATCCCCCCCCCCAAAAAAAAAATTCATCCTGTGCGAGAGCCACAAAAGTTTTGGGTACTAGCGTTGTGGTTAGTGACAATATGTACCTGTATGTTTCTTGTAAAGATTTGGATTTTAAGCTTGGTTATCCACCATTTCGTACATATCCCGTTAGCATTTAACTTTGTCGATATAACAAATACATTTAAACTCTTTACGATGTAAAATACGCATCCTACATGTCCCTGTTAAAATAAACCAACGTGATATATTTATTGAATCTGTTTTACTCACTTGCGTGTTATTAGCAATTTAGTTAGAAAAAATTTGATAGATGGAAGATACATTAGTAAAAGGAAAAGTCTCTGTTTTTTCAGAAGAAAAACAAAACTAAGCAGCTAAAATGATTGGACCTTTTTTAAAATCAAAATATTTTTGAGTATATTAGCTGAAACAAGTAAACTTGGAAAACTATTTAACCAATTCGAATTGTCCCAAAAGTTGTTTCCTATTAATTTCCTATAAAACAAAAGTAAGTATCTAAAGAATCGCACCAATAAAATCAGAATAAAGTTTTGATTGAGCAGTTCTATGCAAAGAAACTTAATTTATCCGGCTTGCATAAAACAGGAATTTATTTTTTTCACCACGTCCTCGAAATACCATAACTAATCCGTTACGTAACTGAAACATACTTTTGCAAGGATTCTATAAATACAAAATGTGGCTACATACTTTGAGCATACGATACTTTGTTTGTTTTACCTCCGTTGTATCCCGTTCATTAGTGAACAAGCAATTTTCAAATAAATTAGATTTACGACAACCACTGTTACCATTTGGCAATTGTACTATTCAGATAATTAAAAATTATATAGCTACCGAGAATAGTGTCATGTACAAAAGTACAAAAGATATCACGAATTACTACCTTAAGCATCGTCAATAGGGCTTTCACTGCATCAGTACAAGGCCATCGATCAGGTTGTTTTCATTGTGACCAATCATTTCCATATACACACCTAAACTCAAAACGTACTTCAAGCTGAAAAGTTTGCTAAACTTTCTGATGTGTTCTCCGATACGCAAGCCCCGTTCACCATATTTAATCGGCGGTGTCTTTTCATGTTTTGACATATACACTTGGTTGGGTTTACTCGTTTTTCTGATAATCATTATACTCGTTTCGGGACTTTGCAACCCCCACAGGAAGAGAATGATCTAACATCATCTTACGTATTTGTACAATATTTTTCTGGGCCAACTAATATCACTTTGTTCGGTCGTACAGAGAAAACAATAGAATGCCTACACATGTAAAAATAGCAATGAGGAAGTACAAAGGCAACCTGGAACAATTCTGTACTTTCCCGGTGCCTATTTTCATACAGGGCAATAACGTTGTCGTCTTGATGGTGTGTTTTGGCACGATATTCTTTACAAAGTTTGTATGGGCTATTGGATGTAACGCGAAAATTAAAAATTGGCTGAACAGGGACGATTCAGAATTGTTCATTGCTCCTAGGGTCGCCATTAGTCAAAACTAAGTACTTCGGACATGCTGATTATGAATATTGAAGTCAGTTTGCTGTAAAACTGACATTTATTAATAATTTAGGACACATTAAATTACGATAAGCGCGTGTATTTGCAATTCATGCATATCAACCAACCGTTGTCTATTTGATATAGTTATTTTTAACACTGACATTTGTAATTGCATTTTGTTTTCATACAGAATAGGCATTGTATAATTGGAGTCTTCAAATATGTCATTTAATTTTGTAATGTACATTGTTGAATTAGCTCACTGTTTGAGTAAATGTTTGAATTTAAAACTTGATAAAAATCAAAATGGATGGTATGGTAGTACATATTTTTCGCTTTTGCATGCAAGATATTGATTAATTGCTTGCATGATTAAAAATTATTCTTAAATATTGCAAATATTACAAATTATGTTACAATAATATTTCGAGTAGTGAGCGGGTGATGTGGTTGGTTGATATACATGTATACGTACATACGTAGGTGCAAGCGAGTGCGCATGTCGTAATTTAAATGGTTTCAAAATATTAATAAATGTCCGTTTTATAGCAAACTGACTTCATATTCATAATCAGCATGTAACGATGCATATCCTATTCCTAGCATAGGAAGTTTTCCTATGTTTCCTATCCTATTCCTATATAGGATAGGAGAAATTGGCATATTATAGGATATGAAATAGGAAAAGCTTAAAGGAATAGGATAAGAATAGGAATCATAGATAGGAAAGGAAAAGGATTTTTTTATTTAGTACATTTAAACTACTTTAATTGTTTCTAGTCTTCCGTCAAATGTATAATTGTATGGAAATTACGTGAAGGCACAACAGGAGCCCGTTGGATGACCATTGTCAAGCAGACGCAGCGACCACCGGTAGCAAGTCTTAATTACTTCTTCTTGGTTCTTAATTAATTTTGTAGTCACATGTAAAAAACTAAAAACAAAACAAAAATTTATTGTACCGATTCTTGGAGTAGTAAAGAGAGAGTGAGAAAATTTTGTTATCATGACAAAGCGAAAAGAGGGAGAGCTATAGATACAACAAAAGTTAATTCTGCGCCCGTTCACTAAGCAGATTTGGATCTAAAACACGTTGTATTTATTCCAGCATTTATAATACAGCCAGTTTTTCTTTTAAATTTTGTACTCTTGAAAAAACAACTTTCATATTCAGTTCTAAAACCATGGTATTTACATCAAACATGCTTAAGTTGTTAACATTTAATAATATTCACTGTTGAATTATATTTTTATATTTTGGGATACATTGATAGAAAGAAAAAACAAGATAAGACAAATTATGTGTGGCACTAAATAATAAAAATACCCATTATTTTTTTATACTTTGTAAATATTAAAAATTTGTTACCATTGTTGATGTTTAAATACATGTACAATTAAATACACTTGCATACATACTATAAACTGAATTTTGTTTAAGGTTTAGATCACTCATTGATGTAAAAAATAAGCCTTCATTTGTAAACTTTCTGAGTAACGTGCAATTAGTCAACCTTCAATAAAAATGTTAGCACAAATGCTGTCAATAAAACTACTTAAAATACGCCACGCGGTCTCTTCAAATTGAACGCCAATTGCAAAACAATGATAGTAATCATTAGACCTTTTGTAATTCGACGTCTTTCTATTTCTGGTATTTGTAATTCTCTTTGGTGAATTTTCCACTTAAATATTCTAGAAAGTTTAAAAACACATCCAATCATCTGTTTAATAAGCTTCTTTTCGTTTTCTACAAAGATCACCAATATGGCAAATACAATGCCGAAAAGAAAGACCAAAAATATAATGATAATGTTCCCCTTTAGACTTGCTGGTGTGGGAGGTGGAGCCTCATAAGGGTTAATAGGACGTTGATCGTTTGCAATAAACGCTAGCCAATTTACAATTCCAGCTCGTTTAAGGCTTGATAATATTTTTGATGTTGATCTGGGAATAATAAAAAATATTGTAAAAGTAATTTCTTTAGTATCGTATGTCTCTAAGCCAACTGATATCGGTAAATGGCCTTGTGATTTGACTTCCTTGATGTATCTTTTAGTTTTGCTTTCAGGAAGTAGAAATGCCGTCTGTTTACATTGTAAAAGATCATGCATGTACCACTTGTCCTCCCTCTCAAAAAACAGTGGGAACATTGTCTGACTCCATTTGTAAATATCGTCGGTGAACGGTGGCGACATCATATTACCGGGGAAAACCTTATGTGCATCCTCAGACAAGTTTGTTAGCTGAGTAAGAACATTTGGATGCATTTGGGATGTCTCCCATAGTTTCCCCATTAAAGTGTTCTCTGATTTTGTGAACATTTCTTCATAACCAACTTCTGTTACCGCAGCCACACTTTCGCTTTCCAATAGTATCATATGTTTATCTTTCATGGTGTAAACCCCATCCAAAAAACAAAAAGGACACCAATATAAAATGCGGCTGCAGATGGTAAGATCATCTTAAATCAAGTGGTCTAATGTTTCGTAAAAAAGTGGCTCCCTATTTGTGATCTTGTTGTTAACGTTTGTATTTTTGTAAGCGTTGCTCAAAACTACGCCAAAGAGAAGAAAACCACAAGTGAACAAGCGATATGTATCGAATTTTGCCAGTTGTGGTGGCAGTGGGTCGCCTTGTTCCAAAAGAACTTTTAGAAAATGCAAACAATTTCGTAACCAGGAATAATTGCCTACAATTAGAAACCCAGTTCTAGAACTTGGTGTCATTCCGATCTGATGTCGCCCAGAGAGTTTCAATGCCAAAAGCGAAATGCTCAGTCCGATACCTATCCATATATACTTGTCGTACACATTGAATAGCTCCTCAAACCGAAAGGACTCTACACCGCGCTGTCCGCAAGTGATAAAACGAAGATTGCTGTTTGGGATCTGTACAACAAGCATGGTTGTCATTAATGCATGCAAACCGCTTTCATGTTTAGAAATCTGCCACGAAGGCTGATGGCGCGTGACGAACAAAATATTTTAGACGTTTGGATGATTTCCTAGCGTTTCGCAATTTTCGCAAATTTCGCCAGTTTCGCTATTTCTATAATAGCTTGAGTTACTCATTGCAGCTTTAAGGATTTTATATAAGGCATAATTGAAGCGACTATCTTGGTCTCTGAGCTCGGAAATAACAAATCTGTCATATTTATCTTCGTAGCTGGAACAGGATTCAAAATATAATGATATTGATGTTTCCATTCGAGAGTCATCGTACCTTTCCATCCATGTAATGGATGTTTCTGTATGCTTTTTAAAATCGATAAGGCTTTGGTTAAGAAATAAATTCATGTCCATTTCTACAACTGAAACACAGTTATCACAATTGCCTCTCTTTAAAATTGAAATAGAAGTTTCCTGCGCATAAGGTGACGTGGTCAGAATCAGAAACCCGTCTCCATCAGATAACGAAGTAGATAATTCTACGAAAATGATATTAATCATCCAGAGATATAAGTTTTCCTATGTGTATTTTGATTGAATCCTGCTAGTTACCAGAATATGAAAATTCTGCATGGACCGGGGTGTCGCCGCAAAAATAAATCTATCATGTATAGGAAACTCGAAAACGTTTGCGTCTTGTAAATCTTGATTCCAGACTGAGAGTAATTGCGCCGATAAAAACAGTCCAACGTGGATTACATTAGTTCACGGTTTAAAATTAACAGAAGCTTGTATGTAAAAGAAACGTGAACAGTACCCGCGACCTGTTTGTATCGGATTAAAAAATTGAGACGGGGGACAATTTATGTTTTCCAGTTTGCAAGAGCCATTGCAAAATTTAATGTTACCACCCATCCATTCCATTTTTGGATCCGTTTCCCATTCAAATTGGCCAAAAAATAGAATTGGTATGAGCTTTCGAGTAATTATAGGGTAACCAGGAGCCTTAATATCAACACCAAGGTAATTCGTCACAACGATCAACGATTTCCCAGTTTGCAGCGGTGAAACAATTTCGTCTAGGTTCTCAAAAAGCGACTGACTTCGTAGCTTTTGGTGTAGTTTGACCTCAGAAGGACTTAATTTGTCCATTATTTTAACGGTAGTTTCTCCGGATATAGCCAATACGTTTGCCAGCAGGCAAAAATATTTGAACATACATGGATTGACGTAATACCAGTACATTTTTGCCAAAGTTTAGATAGTGTTTATAATTATTTTTCCAGCGGTGTTGATGTATGTTTATTGATGTATCATTTGTTTATATTGATAAATTAGGTTACAGGACTTCAATCTCTCGAAACAGTGGTCCGGTACAACGTTCTTTAAACAACCAATCAATGTAGTTTGTGTACATGGTTCTGAAGATTTAACGGTCTTTTAAACTAGCTCTAAAATTGGAAGAAATTTTAGTAAACTATTACCTGATAACTAGATACTATCAAAGTGTAAATGTTAATGTTGTTAATTAATTTCTTCCAAACGCACAGCGGGCATACAGGATTGGCAACATCCGTAGCTCATAAACAATTCTCTTCGCCTCGTCTGGAGTCTGGAAATGACAGACAACACCACTAGAGATGTCTTGCAATATTGGATACCCGTACTTTGTGTGTATATTTATGCTCAATTTTTATGTTATTTGGTCTAAGGTTGGCGTCGTCTTAAAAAAGATAACAAGACATTTGTAAAGTCTTAAATATATTATGCACGGTTATGCTATACAATGAGCGCTAGACCAAAAAATACCTACATGGGTTTTTAAAAAATCCTACAAGAAACACTTCCCAACAGCCAATATACAGTGGTATTTGTGGCAGATGAATTTGTTAACATTTTTTTAAGTTGAAAAGGTTGGTTGTGGTACCCAATAATATTTTGCTGTTTATAAATCTAAACTTCGGCTATTTTTTTCAACTTAAAATTGCACATAAAACATATTAAAACTTAACTTAACAATACAAATCCGCGTAAGTGTAGTCTATTACTGTTTTCATTTTTTTTTACATTTCGGACGACTTCTTCAGTTACGTCTACTAAATATTATACACACATTAAAAGGTATTTGAGACAGGATATTAGTTTCACTACTGAAAAAAGAACCTACACAGTTATTATCCATACCAAGCTTATTTACACATTTATGAGATTCCTCACTTTTATATTTCGCCTCTTATACATCACGTGTGGCCACATGAAAATACACACTGGGTCAGCACCGTACAAGTGTGAAGTTTGTGGGAAAGGATTTATTATAAGTGGGAATCTGAAAGAGCACCGTTACGGATATTATTTGTACCTGGTACAATTTATTTGGCGTTCTTGTTCTTTTTATATATTAAAATATGAATTTTGGTATGGAAAGCTTTCCCATATTTGACAGTAGTGCTTGCATTTGAATTTTTGGATGGTTTTTGATGTTGTTATGTTAATATACAGACATGTACACATCATACACACGAACAACACTGACTTAAAATAGTTATGGAAAGATTTCCCATATTTGACAGTAGTGCTTGCATTTGAATTTTTGGATGGTTTTTGATGTTGTTATGTTAATATACAGACATGTACACATCATACACACGAACAACACTGACTTAATAGTAATATGGACTTATTGGTGTTATAGCTGGAAACTGGCATTAATATTTTTAGCCATACTTTTTTAAGTACCGGTCCAAAACTGTTTTAACTACGATAAGTGTTTTGTTCCTGTCTTCAAGACTTGGAAGGAAATTCATAATTCCAGTTTATCTTCGGAAATGTATTTTCACAAACTAGCTAAAGCTATTGAAATGTAATAATTATAAACACAGTTTTTATAAATACGTTGAAAATAGGCGTTTGTTTTAATGACGTCGTTTGCTATGACAAGTAAATGTATGATGAAAAAGCAAATACAAAATTTTAGGGGAATGCAATGTAGTTGTTATTAGACATGGATATCTAATGTTATTAGATCCAATGTTTTCTTGCGACTCAATACTGATGAAATTTATGAGCATTGTTTTGTTTTAAAAGAATTAAACCGTGAAAAAAGATACAGGTACTTATAAAACATTTCAAACAAATTGCCTAACTGACTGTGCAAGTACCTGTAAATAGTTTTATGATAGTAATATTGAACCAGATTTCTAATATTTCGATTGTATACCAGCCACGGAAATATATTATTTTTCGTAAATGAAGGAATATATTTTTACTAGGCAATACCCGTTCCCGCCAAAAGAAAACAGCGGGAATCTAGTCGTTAATATGTAACAGTAGCATGTTCATTTTTTTTCAGTTTTGTAGCCTAAGATTAAAAGTTGCTGGGTTTTGCTTGATCATATATGCAAATTGACCCCAATGGGCACTCGGGGGC
The DNA here is from genome assembly GCA_027744295.1 of Callyntrura guangdongensis. Taxonomy (NCBI): domain Eukaryota; kingdom Metazoa; phylum Arthropoda; class Collembola; order Entomobryomorpha; family Paronellidae; genus Callyntrura; species Callyntrura guangdongensis. The sequence continues at coordinate 412 of JAHZNB010000168.1, read as the reverse complement.
TCTGTGCGTGTAACAAAAACATACACATATTATAGTGTATCTGCCTCAAAGGGGTATAAAATACAGTTTCTCTGCAATAATGTAGTCCTTTTATACAGTTGTCTATTGTCGTGTGTCCACTTGAATTCTCAAGTAAACAACAAACGTACCGTCATGTGTTTCATAAATGTCAATAAAACTATTCTTTGACGACCAAATTCTTAGTACTGTACACTTTAGTGTTGTAAACGTTGATGTAGTATTCGGTAATATTCAATTTATCAACAATACTAATAGCTATACTTGTTTTTAGACCATGCGGTCGGGTCTTGGCGAAAAGAGCTTGAGTTGGGATACCGAAAACTGCCTTTAAATCCTCGACATCCACACAGCAATAAAATTCACGAAATATTAACAGACAGAAAAGGTAGCA
>JAHZNB010000167.1:0-14623 GCA_027744295.1 Callyntrura guangdongensis | reverse complement strand
TGTAATAAGTAAGGGTAACTGCTGGAGCCTGTTCACGAGACGATGATGAATGATGACGTGTCTTTATTATCCCCACAATGACGTCTCTTGTAGCGCGTGTCTCCCACGACTTAAAATGACTTAAATAAGAACTGGCTTTAAATTTCTAAAAATGACTAATAATATTGTTTGATGATGTATGTTAGGAGCACTTACTCTACGAACGATGCACAGTTTGCTATTTTTCAGTTTTTGATAAGATGGCTAAATTCCTGGAAATTGCTGATATTCAGCGAAGCCGAATTTTGATCTTTGAAAGACCAGTTTTTCTTGCACCGGATTAAACTTACACGAACACCAGAATGTGTGTATCGTCAATGCAATGTGTATGTGGTACACAAGAAAGTATATCGACTATCTACATAAATATTTGATGTGATTACTTCCCGTGACCTCATATTATGTCTGTGCCTATACGTAGTATGGACTAGAGGAAAAAATAAAAGAATTGGAAATAATTCAGCCTTTCGTGCTGAAGCGTGTCATCAATAAACTGTCACAGCAGGAAGAATAATCCAAAATAATAAAGGTTGCAGGGACTTGCTTTCGTGCCAGCCTGATTTATTTATCGTGGATTATGTATGTGTGAGCAAACATGTCAAATAATGAAGAAACTGTTCGGATGAAAAATGTTTTCCCAATAAAAAAACATACAAAGAAACACAAGCAATGTCACAGGATACACAAGAAATGTCGTTTCTCTTCCCTAGCCTCCACTCCACACACGGAATAAAAACCAAAAATCTTTAACATGAATGGATGTCACCGTGTTTAAATTAGCATGTAAAATTAGGCTAGCTCGTATACCTGACCTGCTTATTGGAAAAAATTACTTACATAAATAAGATCCAATATTTTAATCCTCTTCAATAGTATAAACGTTTCTGGACGTGGAACGTTGTAGCAATTTCCAGTCTTGTTGGTTGGTTAGAGCAGTTTGGAATGTGAAATTAATTGTTTGAGCGATAACTGATGCCATTAATCACAGAAAAAGTCCGTCGTATTGTATAAAATGTGTTTGTCACTCTCCTGTATTCATTTACACCACTACGTAAGAACTACTTACTTCCTACAAGACGTGCCTCATTGATGATAATGATCGCGACGATGATAGAAAGATACAAAAACGAGATGACAAGAGCCACAACAATAACATTTCAGTACACCACCACCACCACCACACTCTCTGGTTCGTATAAGATATTCTGATTTGCAAAACGCTTGTTAAGCATTTTATGTGTGAGTTGCCTTTTCGTGCCAGAAAATTCGTGTCTATTGTTATGCTAAGATCACTGTGGCAAGTTGCATTTATTCCTTGATGTTCTTTTGGAACTCTGGCTGTTTTGTTGTTTTTATCATCGTAATAACATGTCATATAAAACACGTACATACATCATCACAACAACCTGACTTATTCATCATTGTTAGCATTTCCCCCTACTAAGTCCATGTTTTTTTGCTGACTACACTATGTGTATTGCTGTTACCAACTACTTACATAAAAAACTAACGTGTGTGTACACACACACAGATACTTTTCAAATAGTATGAGTATTTAAAGTAAGACACAACCACACTGTAGCTTGGATTTTGCAGTCAGTCTAGAAATGTTTTATTCTATGCAAGCATTTGTTTAGTGTTCACCACGGATTCATTTTTCCAAACACAAAATGACTACCTGTATGTAACCCTGTAGTATTGTTTTTTTTTGCTGACTACACTATGTGTATTGCTGTTACCAACTACTTACATAAAAAACTAACGTGTGTGTACACACACAGACACTTTTCAAATAGTATGAGTATTTAAAGTAAGCTATACTCACACAACCACACTGTAGTTTGGATTTTGCAGTCAGTCTAGAAATGTTTTATTCTATGCAAGCATTTGTTTAGTGTTCACCACGGATTCATTTTTCCAAACATAAACTGACTACCTGTATGTAACCCTGTAGTATGTATTCTCTACGCTACTGCTACTAATGTCCTTACTCGTTTTGGCTCGCAGCTCTTGGATTTACAACATTGAACATAGCATGTCTTCTGTTTTCTTGTCCAAACAATTTTCGTATACCTACTTAAACCTTATGTAGTTGTGGTGCAAAACTTTTAGGTATTCACTTTGGTTCTACGTAGCATGGATTGAAGATTCGAGTCCGCTGGATCTTTCCTCATCTTCCGTCCTTGTTCGCAAAGTGTCTGCGTCACTTGTCCTTTAACTCATTACTGAAACAACGTAGGCAGCTGGCAATGCGAAATTAATTATGACCGTGGTGAGAAGTGAGAACCAAGTCAAAGTACTGATGATAACAAAGCCAGAACAATGTAGCAATGAACAAAATTTTATCTAGTTCACCGTGCCTAAAATTCAAGCTTTTCTACGTGAGTTGGCAGGTTGGCATTTAAAATCGCATTACCACCTAGTTAGTCTTCACAAATAGACAGAAATGTAGGTGTCTTCGTAGTCATAAAAGTACATATTATATACTCTGGTACGAAAACGTAAAAAGATCTGTTTAACGACAAAATAAGTCACAGAAAATCTTCCGGTCATTGGAGTACTCTTACCAACACAGTATGTAAACATAATTTGACATTAGAAGCGTCATAGGTATAATGATTTCTATCTGAAAAAAGTCCTTTGATTGAAGGTCAATGCATGTACAACCACATAGTATATATGCGTTCCACACACAATTAAAATGAATTTACATATTCGTATATGGCTATAGTCTAACTTTCGATGCATACAAAATACTACAAACGCAAAAACGAATTGATTGGTGTGCCACGCTGCATCGCATGGATATATAGACCTACACAATGGGCGAGAAAGAATAGGTAGAGCTTGTGATGACGGTTACTGTCATGATCTTAACCACAACAGTTCAAGGTTGAAGCCTCGAGCTATTAGTTAGTGTAGCGTAAAAAATAAATCTTTTAAGTTATAACGATTTGGGCATGCAACATTTCGCTTTGCTCTTTTAGTCCTTTTAGACTATTGAATGTAATATCTGTATTTGTAGATCGAGATACTATTTTTATTGGTTACCTATTACGATCTTTTTATGCCATTGATCAAGATAATACCTTAGAGAGGTTGAGGTACATTTGGAAAACATATATCGACGTATTACTGGGATGTGTAAAATGCAGACAAGAATGGAGCATTTCTACTAAATTGTCTACCTGATAAGAGGGTAAAAAGGAAGTTACTTCAATAGGTAGTAGCAGTATAGATCATGCCCATGTCCAATTTTTGTATATTTTGCGTGACCGTGCGTCATCGTATCGGTTACAGGTTAGTATGACACAACGACAATGTTGCCTCTCCTCCCCCAGCTCTCTATCAACTGCAATAATATTTGTATTTTTTTCTAAAATGGTTTTTGTCTTAAAATCTTTGATTACTCTTATTTGTATTAGATTTTAATTACTTGCTTTAATGAGACGTGTAAAAACAATCCAGCCAGAAATAATCTCTGAATTGCAACATTTACATTGTTTATGTAGGTGTCGACGCACATTATTGGTATGTATTACACCGACTAGCGACATGCTCGAGCAGGATGTGTCAGCGAAGCGAGTACATATATGTGTACAGAAAAATCATTATCATTTTTCCATATCATTATTGATGTAACAAACAACAATAAACAGCTTGCAGGCAGGATCAATGGAACAGAAAGAAAAAAACATGCAATGAAAAATACCGAAACGGTCCCATTGTCCTTTTCAAAAAAATTGATTAACAGTTTTTTTTGAATGTTTAAAAATTATTGCACATTTTTGTGATTGTCAGGATAATTAAAAAAATAAAATGGAACTTTTAGGAGGCTGGGACAGGGTCAGACGAAATCTTGTTGGAGCTTTTTTTCTGCAGGCAAAGTCAAGCGTCCTTGAGCCGTCGTAAGTTAAACGCGTAAAAATTACATTTAAGCTTTTAAGCATAAATGCTGAGATGATAAGATTAATAAAATACGTATTTACAACTGCTTGTACATTTCTAAAGTGACATACCTCAACCAGAAGAGATATTGCTTCAACGTCAAACGTATTATCTTCCTTCCACGGAGTTGGAACGAGAATATCGCACCCTGGCTGAGCTGGACAGCTCGCTGGAGACAGCCAGAAAGGAGTATGCTGATAAGCAGAAAGAATTCGAACTTCGCTGGCAGCTTTGCTCGGAGAAAAATGAATTGTTGCAAAAGTTCGTATCCAGCTTTGACAGCTATTATGCGGTAACTAAAATTAACTACGCCAAAACCCTAATGAGAATAAAACATTTTTAAATACGTTACGTGTGGTTGGTTGAGCTGTTCTTTATACTTTATTGTATTGTATAAACGCTACAGGCTTCTAAATGTAAACAAGTGGCAGACAGAAAAATCAACGAAAAATACGACAATGACCTTGACGCAACTGTTCGAAACGTTAACCGTCTTAAAAAGGAATTGGGTCGTATGCACGAAATTAAAGCGGAGCTGGAAATTAGATTGGAAAATTCCAAGATATATCGTGAGTTTATGAATTTGGTTGTAGAGGAAAGTAACGGTGAATTTGCGGAGATTCGTCACGTGATTGCTCGCTATAACGAACTCAAAGGTATTCGGGAGAGGTACGTGGAAAAAACAGTGAAGCAAGTTCAAATGGCATTCCAGCTTGAGAAAGAACTTCAGGAAATTATACTGGTATGTAGAATTTTGTAGCTGCCTTCATGACTTGTTTGTTTGTAACAACTTTTTTTTCGTCAACCAAACAGACGTACAAAACGGAAGAAGCGTCATGTAAAACTTACCAAAGCCAGTTGAGCGATTACAAAAATAAGCTACAAGTTTCTACATGGAGACACCAAGATAATCTTTTGGCACTGAAAGACGGATTACGGCGTCAAATACTAGTGGCACAAGTGCCAAGAATGGCTCTTTTCAGCTTGTATTTAGTTCTATGCCAAGAAATGAAACAACCAGTAACGGTAATAGCAGGACATTGGACACAACATTCATCATGTATTCCAAAATTAAAATTCTAAACTGATCATTCTTTTTTTCAGTTAAAGGAAAATCAATTGAAAGAGCAATTAGAGTTTATTCAAAGATTTCTGCGAGAACTGGTCAAACTGTCCAACAGAACGAGTGAATTCTTTTCCTGTCCATCGGACGTACCCGAGGCATCTATCAGCTTGTATTTAGTTCTATGCCAAGAAATGAAACAACCAGTAACGGTAATAGCAGGACATTGGACACAACATTCATCATGTATTCCAAAATTAAAAAAATACCAAACTGATATCATTTTTTTTCAGTTAAAGGAAAATCAATTGAAAGAGCAATTACAGTTTATTCAAAGATTTCTGCGAGAACTGGTCAAACTGTCCAACAGAACGAGTGAATTCTTTTCCTGTCCATCGGACGTACCCGAGGCATCTATGAAATCAGGAACACGCAAAAAATGCACGAAAGGTGGACCACCGAAAATAAAAACAATAAAATAAATGTAAAAATAAGTGCACATTTTAAACATTTGTACCATTTTTATAAAGTTTTATTTTGTGCATTATAGCTAATCGATATTAATACGATTTTATGCAATTCATGTTCACAATTAACTACCTAAGGAAAATTAACAAAACACAGCACATCTGCACTTTTTTAAATCGTTGTGGTATTCATTATTCTTACATTAACTCAATAAATTACGCATATAGTCTGTATTTATACAGTACTGACGTATTGATTCTTAGATTAATTTTTATCATGTTCTCATCGCAAAAATGTAACACAACGCCAACGCATGTGGAATTATTCAACCTAGCGACTTTAGCGCAACATTGAAGATAAAAATTATTTAGTAGGGTCGTTGCAGTGACCCGAAAAGAGAACCAAGTCTCCATTGGCATGATCCACTATTTGGAAATAGAAGGGACGATCCACTACAAATGGGATAGTCCTAGTCACAGCTAAGCACTTATTAGTCCGGACATTTCTTCATCTGGAATTCCACTGAAATCTGCTCCACCAGAGGAAAATATGGATTTTATTTCCATCTGAAACGTGGCAGAATAAAAATGATACGCCATATTTAATTTTAATATTTAGACAGTACGAATATGACAACAGTATTTCGTAAACGTGTGAATGTTTATAATTTATAGGTCGCTTACTTCTTGTAATACTTGCACAAGATTTTCAAATGTGGCTTCAATTTTGAATTTAGGCAATTTTATATCAATCTTGTCTGAGATTGAAAGTGAATCTTTGACTAGACTCTTGCCTCCCAGCAGAATGGAACCTATGCAGCTTTGGATTTTCGATAAGCCATCCACTGCTTTAGGAAGAATGATAACCATGCTCAAACGACCACCTTTGTATGGTACAGCAACCGCTTCTGCATCCAGTTGTGGAAGTTCACCGTATGGAAACTTTTCACTCTTGGACATCATGTCAACTTGAATTTGACTCGAGGAATCCACATGAAAATTTGCTTTGGACGTTGCAGCCGCATCGAAACGGTGTTCCCAAAACCCTTTGAAGTAAATGCCATTCACAAGCACTAGCCGAGTCGATGGTCCCAACGCATCTGGGGGATGGAGCATAACCAATACATATGAATTTGTGTGATTGGTAAAAGCTAATCTATTGGTGCAAAGCCAAATATTGCATTGTAATCTCTTACCGTGGCTGATTAGATTCTTGATTTTGCTGTTGGTTGTGGCTTCAACCCACGTGTTTATTGTTTTCGCTGCCTGTTGACAACTTTCACGGGTGGAAAAATCTAATTGTTCAAAGTCAGCCTCAAAGTGCTTTTTTAAATTATCCACAAACGTTTCATTCAAACCGAATCCATTCTGACTGTAAACTCGGTTTGCGGTTAGCAGCGTGAATGTTTTGGGACCGCTGTCTCCCTTAAATTAACATTATAATCAAATGCTTTAAAATGGAATGTTTGTATAGAAAGGACGAAAGATGACAATTAATTTACTCGGTCACTAGTACTTTCCAGGGAATTTGCAAATAAAATTTACCTGGAATCCGCTGATTACATCATTATAACATAGCCCAATCTCTTCATCATCGTCTTCGTTAATTTTAAGTCCTTGTAGGAGTTCAACTTTTGTGTCACCGCGTGCACCTTGGCTAACCATCCCCAGCACTGTGTGCAAGCTAAATGGAGAGAATATTAAGTTGCCTGATGACGATCCAGGGAAGAGGGCCTTATAAAAAAGAAAAGGTTTGTCTTAAGTTGTTACTGTAAAAATACTCTGTACTTTGCCTGAGTGTATGTATGTCTCTTCAAATCACACAAAATTATTATATGTTTTAATTACCTGGTAAAGCCCCGTTGTGAAGTCATTGTTTGCAGTACTTAAAGTTCTGGACCCCGCCATTGTTGTTAAATGAAAAAAAAAACGTGTCGATTTAAAAAAAATATTACTTTTTGCTAGATTTTCTGCTAAATTGGACCTCGTTCTTTATGGTTATTAGTTACATATACCTCCTCCTTTCAATACGGTATTACTTGCCACTTTACAAAAAGTAAAAAATCTCGGATAGATTATATTGTGAAATCTTTTCATACCACCAGCAACACAGTAAAATACTAATCTTACAGATATAGTTCGAAGCAGCGTTGAAAGTTATAATCTTGCAGAATGTAAGTAAATATCATGAATGCCCCATGTATTCATCAGGATGAGTAAAATATTTTATGTTCTTATGTTCTTATTTTATGTCTTGATGCTAAGTATATACACATTTGTGTATTCGTATACGAATGAATAACAAAATGAAAACAATAAGTTTGCATGGTTGAATTTTGTGCATATTTACAACGTTTTCAGTCAGCCGATTCTTGTGGGATTTATGGTTTACTCCAACTAAGTGTACAAGTTTCAATGCTTATAATTCACGTATAATATAATTATAATATTAGTCAAATAAGTAAAAAAAACACGTGGACACTAAATGCTACCCTCAATAAGTTGCTTGAATAGTGCCGCAACTAAAAAAAAACCTTATCAGCAATTGACGTTCCATCAACATTGAATCTATCGGGAATGTAGAAATTGTGTGGCGAAACAAAGTTTAAGTGAGGGCATAGCTCTGAACTAAACCCTCCTCGATAGTCGTGTCACACGACTACTGTGTGTGAGTGTGAGTCTTACTACTATGCCGTCTAAAAATGCATATTCATTCAACAATGCACAAACAATTTGACTCTGCATGGATAGATGACGTCATGCAATACATTAGTATATGAATTAGTATTAATATTATTTTTTGAAAGGTTTTAGTATGCGGAGATGTCATTCATTTGTTACTAATGTATTACACGACACCATTTCAATTTCATCCTAAGTGAAATAACGACTCTGCGTTTTTATTTATTTTTATTCAAAATTCTAATCGAATGTATCTCTAGTTTCTTTATCACTAAAAGTGAAAAACGAAAAGTCACAAGTTCAAGTGCACAAAACCGTATTGTTTTTTACTGGTAGAGGGGGGAATTGATATCATATAATGCGGTACTACAAGGTCATCTGGCGCCATGAAGGCATGACCCATAAAATTCCCAAGAGTGCATGTGGTGCAGGTGCCATCGTCATCCTGTGAGGGCATATGGTTCATTAAAAGTTGACAAACACCAATCCCAGATAAACATGTTTTACTGGAAAAAACCAAAGATGTTAGTCATAATTTGTGAAATTGTTTCATGGTGCTCCTGCAGCACCTACTGCTACTCAGCACAACACGTTTGAAATAAAATTAAATTTGCTTTTATTTTTCAAAATCAAAAAATCACTTGAAAATGTTTTCCTCAAAGACATACAAAAGCAACAACATAATGGATACACACAAGCAATCGTGTCTTCTAACTAGCCTTCAAATACGTAAAACACCCGAAAAATTAAAACACTTGAGTACACTGTTTTTATTGTCGTGTAAAAATGTGTTCTAACAAAACTAGTAATTTCGTTCCTGTCCATCGGACATACCGGTGACATCCATAAAAAGAAAGAACACGCAAAATAAATGTACGAAAAGTGGACCAGAAATAATAACAATAAAATAAATTGTGCACATTTTTAAATACACTATTTTCATAAAGTCAGTTTTATTTTGTGCATTAATAACTAATCGATATTAATAAAAACTGTTGCTTTTTATGCAACTCATGTTCACAATTTACTAACCACAAGTAAAAATGTTGAAGCAAATGAATGCTGGAAATTGAATAAATAATCAAATGGAGTGACATGAATCACTGTAAATGTAGCTCGTGGCAAACCAAATATTCAAAATTGGTCACTTATCACAGTACAAATGAAAATTAACAAAAACAAGATAAATTACACACTGCATCTTTCTCTGCAGCTCTGTGTGCGGTCCTCTTATCTCAATAAACTATTCATATTCTCTGTGTCAAGGACGGAATACTGATTCTTTCGTAAGGTAATATTACAGGTAGATTAATTTTTCGAACATGTTACTCATCGAATATTTGCAGCACTAATAACGCTTCCATACAATTTTGAAAAGTAGTCCCGTATCTTATGTGAGTGTTAGCAGATACTTATTTTGTGGGATCATTGCAATGACCGGAGAACAAAACCAAGTCTCCGTTGGCATGATCCACTATTTGGAAATAGAATGGCCGATCCACAACAAATGGGATGGTAACAGGCAGGCACCTCATCATCATAACCAAGCCGGTGGCTGCTGCTGCCTCGGCCCCTTCTTCGTTCACTTCAATGAACGCCTTCTGAATTACACTGGAGACAAAAAGTTCAGCCTTTTCTCCATCGGGAATTCCACTGAAATCTGCTGTACCAGAGGAGAACATGGATTTTATTCCCATCTGAAAGGTTAAAGAACAAAAAATGTCAAAAAATGGGATTTAGAAAGTAGTAATTTGTCAAATTGCGCACTTTTATAAAACACTTACGCCCTGCAATATTTGCACAAGGTTGCCAATTGTGGCTTCAATCTTGAATTTAGGCAGACTCAACTCAACCTTATCGGAAACTGAAAGTGAGTCCTTAACCATGCTTTTGCCTCCCTGCAAAATGGAACCAATGGAGCTTTGGATTTTTGATAAGCCATCCACTGCTTTAGGGAGAATGATAACCATGCTCAAACGACCACCTTTGTATGGTACAGCAATTGCCTCTGCATCGAGTTGTGGAAGTTCACCGTATGGAAACTTTTCACTCTTATACATCATGTCAACTTGAATTTGTTTTGACGCATCCAAGTTGAAACTTGCTTTCGACGTTGCAGTGGGATCAAAGCGATGCTCCCAAAACCCTTTAAAGTAAATTCCATTCACAAGCAAAAGCCGTGTCATGGGTCCCAATGCATCTGAAGAAAGAAACACAATAAAATCCTTAAATTATTATCGTATTTTACTTTCTCTTTGGCTTGTCGCAAAAATGTCAAAATATAATTGATAGATTTAAAGGGCGTTTCGTGTATTCTTATAATTTAAACACTATTGCGTGACGTATAGATTAATTTATGCAAGCCATATTTTTATAATGTTTGTGTAAAAATAATGGATAATAAACGAAAATCATGTAATCCCTCACCCTGGCTGATAAGATCCTTGATTTTGCTGTTGGTTGTGGCTTCAACCCACTTGTTTATTCTACTCGCTGCCTGTTGACAGTTATCAGGCGTGGAAAAATCCAATTGTTCAAAGTCAGCCTCAAAGTGCTTTCTCAAATTATTCACAAACGTTTGGTTCAAGCTGTATCCACTCTGACTGTAAACTCTGTTTGCGGTTAGCAGTGTGAATGTTTCGGGACTGCTGTCTGTCTGTAAATTAGCATGACAAACAAAATGCATTGCAAATATCCATGTTTAAACAGAGGGCGAGCGACTAGTACTTTATGACCAGGGAATTTGCAAATAAAATTTACCTGGAATCCACTGATAACATCATTATAACATAGCCCAATCTCTTCATCATCTTCTTCGTTGATTTTAAGTCCTTGTAGGAGTTCAACTTTTGTGTCACCGCGTGCACCTTGGCTAACCATCCTCCAGCACTGTGTGCAAGCTAAATGGTGAGAATATTAAGTTGCCTGATGACGATTCAGGAAAGAGGGCCTTATAAAAAAAGATTACAATATTACCACCTCAAAAGTTGTTACTGTAAATTGTGTGTTCTTGCGTGAATACCACTTCCAGCCGTTTTTATTTAAAAAATTACTAATTACCTGGTAAAGCCCTATTGTGAAGTCATTATTTGCAGTGCTCAAAGTTCTGGACGCCGCCATTGTTGCTGAATGTAAAGTACTTTGTTTTCAACAAAGATGCGCGTACCTTTCAAAGTTTTGAAGATTAAATCGGAAACGCTACTGCTAATTGCGTAAATAATTAGCGCGTTTGATTTTATTTTAAATAGAGAGTCGTTTCGGTGGATTTTTTTTTCTTTCTGCTGAGTAGTAGATCCTCTAGTCTGTCTGCACGGTAACACCCTCGCCTTTCAAATGACATTACTCACCTCCTGCCAAAAAAGTATATGAAGCCGGAGGAGATTGTATATACTGAAACCATGGACCCCGCCATTGTTGCTGAATGTAAAGTACTTTGTTTTCAACAAAGATGCGCGTACCTTTCAAAGTTTTGAGGATTAAATCGGAAACGCTACTGCTAATTGCGTAAATAATTAGCGCGTTTGATTTTTTTTAAATAGAGAGTCGTTTCGGTGGATTTTTTTTCTTTCTGCTGAGTAGTAGATCCTCTGGTCTGTCTGCACGGTAACACCCTCGCCTTTCAAATGACATTACTCACCTCCTGCCAAAAAAGTATATGAAGCCGGAGGAGATTGTATATACTGAAACCATTTCATAGTACCACCAACACACGTAAAAATGTTTATCTTAACAGGATTACACAGTCAGCTCGGTTAGTAGCGCAACGTAGAACGCAATAATAAATTTTCAGAGAGTATGGATATATCATGAGAAATGAGAAGTGTATTGCCGTTGCCGCATCGCAGTGTACCGTCATGAGCCTATGACGAGGGTCTACAGAGTAAAATGCCTCGTTTCATGTCCTAGTGTTCAGAGAGAGAGAGAATCAAGGATTTGTGTTGGCTTGGTGGAATACCAAAATACATAATATGTGTGTACGTACCACATTAAAAAGAGTTCTCGTCTTTCTTTCTTTTTTTATTATCATTTCCCCCCTATTATTCATGCAGAATGCAGTTGTGCTGGGAGAATTTGATGACTTTGTTCACATTACGCCAGTTACGCCACCGCCAGCCACTCACTGCATGTAAAAGTATCTACGCGTTTATGGGGGTATTATGTATATAACAAAAGGAAAACAGTAAGAATGCATGGTCGGGTTATGCATGTTTGCATCAGCATTTTACAGCAGAGTCTATTGAATTGTGTGGTTTACTGCCACCACCACCACCAACTGAGGCATCTCTGGATGAGTTTGACAGGTACAAGTGCTCACGCCTATGACTCATGAATAAATTTATAGTTGAATCTTCATCATTTCCATATCCCAAAGTAGATGTTTAATTACAGAGAGAAGCAGATGTTGGAACAGACGTGTATTTAGAGTACATTTACCTACTAAATCTGCACATAGGGAGAATCTAGAGGACAAATACTAGTACAGAGTGATAGCCGATAGGTTACTAGAAATGTCGTTTTATGCAAAAATGAGTCATGCTCTACAAAAAACCTTTAAAATGATTGTGTACCTACACCGTTCAATTTTGATAGTGGCTGTTATCTGAGTATTACAGCAGGCAGTAAGTAACAAGCTAAAGCAGAAATTATTATTACATCATAAATGATGTATTTAGTATATGGAAAAGCGATAACAAGGCTATCAGTTAGCCGTTACACCAGTTTTATTTATAATGAGGTAAGTTGTATCGTTGTGGTTATGTACATGAATGACACACATGCTTGTGAGAGTACAGTTGCGCTTTTTTCCTAAACATAATCAAATTTTGTACTTGATTTCTATTTAACTTTAATCATCAAAATTACCGGTTAATCATCATATTACATAGTTTTCTGGGAAAATTGTGCGGCGTTACCGCATTAGATTACCGAAGCGACCATAGAGTCTGGAAAGAGGGCAATACTAATTCCTAATTATCAATCAACTGTCGAATAAATAGCTTGCAAGTAGCAAACGCAAACGGATGAAAATCAACAACCGCATCGATTATTAGCACAAGGGAAATATATTGGTTTAATTTGTGGGTAAGCAGAGTGATTAACAATATCATAGTATGTCTTTCCCAAAGATAATAATTAAAAAAAATATAAGATAGATTATTCATCACTACTGTCCAAAGCCGTCCCTAGTTGTTCCTTTTCATCACCGTTTTCACCCTCCTTGGCATCATCATCCTCCCAAAATTTGACTGTTGGTACGTATCTGTATGCCATGATCGAAAAGATGACACAGTCTACGAACATGATTCCAGCGAACAGGAAAAATTCGTTATACTAAAGGGATAAATAAAATTAACTGTTTATATAACAAAATTAAAAGAGCTCATTAAAAAAAACTACATACGGGTTTTTAAATACAGTGAGAATTTAAATCGTTTATAACGTCAGCAATAATAAAAATGATATAAATAGATTGTTATTACTTGTTCCGAAAATATCCTTGCCTTTGCAACAATGGCGGCAATTAGGTTTCCAAACGCGACCGTCATAAGCCAAGCAGACTGCATAACACTCTTCATACTTGGAGGAGCCTATGATAATTTAAGAACGAAATCATTTATATAATATTGACAAAACTTAGGAAATTACTTTGACACAGTTGCAATAACTGCAATCCTACAAAAATCATCGAAAGTTTTCATCACAAAGAGCAGCAATTACCTCTGTGTAAGAAAAGTCCATGATGGTGATAGAGAAAATACTTTGACCCATGCTTATTAAGATGAATTGAGGTAGTTGCCTGAAAACGAAAAAATCGTTACCGTCGTATTGCCCCCAAGGCCCAACTCGTTCAATGCCTAACGGGCACCAATGCCAAAGTGACATCATAGTAAACTGCCCCAATCTGTATTCTTAAGTTACCCTATAGTTAGTACCACATATTAATATAAATACTATCACTGATTCAGATTGATCTTGACCAAATTTAATGTATAAGTACTACTTAATAATTAACAAATATAAACTCTCAAAGTCGGTTGATTGATTGATTATTGACAGAAAACAAATAACGTGAGATGAATAACCCGTCGGCTCGGGTTTCGCAACGCAACCCTCTATTAAGAATACGCATTGGGGCTGTTTACTGTGGCGGTAGTTAGGCATGGTGACATTTTGGCCTCGCTGGCAGTTGGCTCAGTAGGGAAGTTTGCCAAGTTAGACTCTACGTGGCAGTTCACCACGGTGGCAATACGCCGAGAAACGAAAAAACTAAGAGAAAGTAAGTCAGTTTTCTGCCAGCATAGTCAATACAATAAACTGGAACTGGAACATTCATGCAAGCACCAAAATATATTCAATATTATATGTATTTCTAGATGTGCCGTACCAAAGCATGTGAAGAGAGTGATCCACTCCAGCTTTTTGC